>BPUM01000279.1:0-109201 GCA_020521455.1 Prunus kanzakura | reverse complement strand
ATTTACTAGCTTCTCAACATCTTCTGCCCGCAGGGTAGGAGGCTCAAGCCAAAGTCCTCGATGCCTCGAGCGTGGCTGGCTAACTTCCTCCTCAGTTCCCAAGGGTCGATCCACTTGGTTGCCCAACCCGTGGGGCAGATTAGGAGATTGTGGGGACTCCTCTACAGCTTGTCGCTGCGTGTCGGTCCTCGAGCTGGCTGGTAGGCGTTGATCGACATCTTCTGCCCGCAAGGAGGGTCATTCGGGTCGATGTCTTCGATGCCTCGAGCGCGATTGGCTAACTTCTTCCTCAACTCCCAACGGTCGATCCCCTTGGTTGCCTTGCCCGTGGGGCAGATGAGAAGGTTGTGTCGTGTGTTGGTCTCGAGCGGGCTGGTGGGCGTCAACCGTTGCGCTCGTCACGCGATTGCTCCCGAACTTAAGCTCCTTATGGGCCTAAGCGAGCGTGGACGTTGGACTGTGGGCCCAACCTCTCGAGCACATTGGTCCTTGGACCTAACTTCGAACGGCTCAGAGTACGGCTCGCAGTTGTTTGCGTCTCGTCTGCACGATCTCGTTCTCTCCCCTGCCTATTTGCCCCTGTCTGACCAGCTTGGGACCTCTCGAACTGCTCGCAGGCTTGCTCCTGTCTGACAATCTAGGGCGTGTCATCAAATGGGTCAGGAACGACCCCCGAGGTAGGCCCAGCACAAGTAGAAAATCCATCAGGTGAGGTGAAGCCCGTAAAGCCAAGGACAGGCCCAGTGCTGGCCATAGACGACGTAACATTAGCGCTAGGGACAATGCTCCCAACCGACCCAGAGGGGGTTGACCCATGAAAAGCCGCCGGTGAGATCCTGCGATGGGGGACGTAATCCGCCGGAGGACGGTCCGCAGGGTGCATACCCTGAAAAAGTTCGTAACCAGCGGGATCAAAGCCCAACTCATCATCATAGTCATCTGGGTTCACCACAAACCGGTGCTCAGGAAGCTGCTGACCTTGAACCCAACCATATCTGAATTGCCTGGCCACCTCCACCTTGATCTGTTTGGTGTTGGCTTCATACTCCTCGTCCCTACTGCGTGCGGCATCCACCAGTTCTTGTTTAAGACGGTTAACCTCCATCAATACAGTGCTTTGGCCACTTTTCAGAGTTCGCAGTTCGCCCCGCTGTTGCTCGAGCTCATCCTCACACTCCTTAATGCGCTTCCCGCTAAGTTCAAGGGTCGCCGTTTTTTCGCATATCTCGCGGCTCATAGCTTGAAACCTCGCCATTTGCTTGTTGCGAATTCCAGCCATCTGCAAGAAGTAAAAGGTGGGGCGTTAAAACAGGCAATTATGATAGGACATGGCAATTGGATGACACAAGTACAAATCTCAAACGTACCGCGTTCAAGCACAGTGACTGATAACTCCACATTTGTTCGTCAGTCATGGACGCGAGGTCATTCTCTCCCAATGAGCTAGCAGGAGTGGGGGCACAAGGGCCTTGCTGAGGTCGGGATGGTGTACTCGAAGCAGACGCATTGGGTGAACCCAAACCCAAAACGACCTGTGAAGCATGGCGTGATTTCTTCGCAAACCCAGAGGACTCGGGCTCTTTTTCCCGATCTCCTTTCCCTACGGCCTGGGACTGACAATGAGCGTGGTGCTGACATATCTGACTGGTCAGACTCGGACCCGGATGCGTAGTCTTCGGAGCTGCTATGCTGAGCTAACTCAACCTCCCTTTCTTGAAAGCTGGCCTGGACAAGAGACGCTGAGTCCTCGGTACAACAAAGCTCAATGTCGACGGAACAAATGTCCTTGAACAAGTCTATTTCGCGTAGGTTCAAATCGGCCAAAGTGAAAGGCAAATAAATCAACGTACGGCGAGCAGTGGAGAGACAAACAAGTGTCGCAGGATCGACAAAATGCGTAATGTCCCACCCTTGACCAGCCAAATTGTCCTCCAACCAAGCAATTCGGTCCTCAGGAATCAGATATCTTTTATCCAGACGAAGTTCTGCCAAAATAAGAGGTTAGTTAAACCTACAAAAACACAATATGCTATGTTTCAAAGACATAAATATATATACCAGGTCTTGGGCCAAATGCCGACGGGATAGGTATGTTAGACATCTCTGGCGCCGCCCACTCCCCAGTGATTAAGAGAGGTTGGTTTTTCCAGTACTTAGCGGAAGTGGGCTTACAAGTAAATACCTTTTTACCCGATCCAGACGGAAAGAAGAAATAATGGCTTTCCCCCCTGACACAAGCCAAGTCGTAAAGGTACATGAAATCCTTAAAGCTAAGGGACACACCCCATTTCAAACCGACGGCTAGAAATCCAGATATGAGAAGGTAAGAATTCGGGTTTAGTTGCATGGGGTGAAGGCCTAAGTAGAATAAGAGCATATGAAAGAGGGGATGGAGCGGGAACCTAACATACTCTAAGTGGGCCGGCAAGAGAATTAAGGAACCCTGAGGGATACCGGCACCAGTGTACATATTCACCCCTAGAGGAAGAGGACCGACCCCTACGTTGTCGGGAACACATCCTTTGGTGCGAGCCTTAAGTATCTCATAGTTCGGTGGGACGCCACCGGATTTGGGCCAAATCTCGTGGCTCCACATGAAAAATAACAAAGATGAAAATAGTACTTACTGGGTGGTGGCAGGAACAAGATCCCTTCGGCGGAGTTCTCAAATGCACATAACACTTTCCTCTCCTTTCACGCCTGAGGCTTGAATATGCGGAACAAGAGCAAAATGGTTTTGCGAGTGAATGTACCCCCATCAACCGAACTTTTATAGCGGAGGCGAAGGGTTGGTAAGGTAATTCACCAGAAGTCACGGGAAAGTTTGTCGAAAGCAAGGATAAGGCTGGATGTGGCTGGTTCAGATATTTGCTTCAGGCTCTGACAACAAAGCTTAGTATGATATGATAGCTCGAATTTATTTCTACCCAACGCATGCAGAAAGCTGCATGCACTCAGCAGATGCAGACAATAAGTAGTGCAAGGTACACCTACGGAGCTAAGCTTGTTCACCCCTTCACGCAAAGACTAGAGCACGGATAGCTAAAGCGAACCACGCCCAAAAAACAAAAAAAACAAAAAAAAAAAAAAAAAAGTCGTGAACACCTTGGATTGGCGGAGAGACTGAAGGCACACGGGTCCGGAAGGACAGCTAAGGGTATTTGGGGTCTGCATGGATAGCCGAAGCCAAAACAAAAAAACAAAAAAAAAAAAAAAAAAAAAAAGCCAAACTTGATGGGATCAGCCAGGAGAGAGAATGTGGGATTGGCTAGGAGAGAGAATATGGGATCGGATTGGCAAAAATCCAAACTTGATGGGATCCGCTAGGAGAGAGAATATGGGATTGGCTAGGAGAGAGAATATGGGATCGGATTGCAAAAGTCCAAACTTGATGGGATCGGCCAAGAGAGAGAATATGGGATCGGCCAGGAGAGAGAGTAAGAGAGAATATAGGATTGGACGGATTGGCAAAAGCCCAAGGGATGGGATCGGCCAGGAGAGAGAATGTGTTTACTTAGATCATTTTTCCCTCTCCACCCGCGAAGCGCGTAGAGAGGAAAAAAGGGGGGCACTGTAGGGACCAAATCTAACATAACCCATATGCCACAACTAAAGAACGTGGGATGAGCAAACTTCCCTCCCATTAGAGGAGTGCGGAACAATGAAGATATTGAAAGGTGGAAGTTGCACTGCTTGGAGCTAAGTGACTTGCCAGTTGAGCAGGAGGAGTCATCAACCGAGTCCCCTAAGGATAGGAAGGCATGCAATAGACCCACCCGCGATGAAGCTGCAGTCTCACGATCAATGGATACGTGTCCACAGCGGAGGCACCCGAGATCTTCTTTTGCCGTGAACAAGTCTTCCTCAAGGGAGGGTCTCGTCTGCTGAGAAGGCCCACATGGGAGTTACTCCTGCCTTGTCTGCTAGGATCAAAAGCCTCGTCAGCGCGAACAGCAAGAAGGCCAATGGCATGCAGGAGGTTCGGGATATTATGCTCAAGTCTCCGCCCGTACTGCCCAAACCCCGTGATCTGCCCTACAAGGAGGCCGCTGGGAAGTAAGGTTCGGGACGTCTGCGCCGGTCTGGGGAGAGTCCTCCATGACTCATCTGCCTAGCAACCATGACTCATTGGCGGGGCCACAAACAATTAAGCGCAGAGGTGACTCGATGTTGCAAGTTCCAGCCAAGAGAGCTAAAGAGTTGTCTACTCGAGTGAAGAGTCCTCCAGTTACGGGGGTAAGCCTGTGTCTAATCTGCTGAAAACAGGCTTTCTATCAAGTCCATCTATTTGTGCTAAGCTAGTTGACCACGTGTATCGAGCTGGTGATCTTTGTGCCGTCTCGAGCCTTCCCTTGGATAAGCAAGAAGAAGCTGCCATGTATCATCTTCAAAAAGGGATGGTTTTTGTTGTTGGGGCCATGTGGAACTCGCTTGATGTTGCCCCCTCTTCTGCACTGCTTGATGAGCTGGTGAAGAAGAATGCCGACCTGACTGACAAGTTCTCGAACGACTGGATTCGCCATGACGCGAGGATTTCTGAGATGAAGGAGAGTATGTTCGCGCTCAAGAGTTCTGTTGGCCAAAAGGATGGTGAATTGAAGTCTCTTATGGTTATCCTGCTTGAACACAAGGAAGCCTACTTCTGCCTTGAACGTAAGCATGCTGCTTTGGCCCAGGATTATGACAAACTACTAGTCAAGTTTGACACCCATGTGGAAGCCATGGAGGCATCCAAGCATGAGATTGCTGCTAATGAGTACAAGATGGGATACCTGGATTGCCAGAACGGTGCTTCTCCTTGCTGCCCTCTCGAAGAAGATGATGGTGAGCAGTCCTGTCTTGACCTGCCCCCCGCTCTAAGTGAACAGGTCAATGTTGTGGATGCAGAAGCAGTTGAAGAGCAGATAGCAGATGAAATTGCAATGGAGGAAGACAAACCCCAAGGTGGGTAAGCTGATGTGGCTAAGGCAGATGCGAAGGAGCAGGCAGCCGACGCAGTTGAACAGGTGGTGCTGGTTAAGCAAAGTGAGGCTGTGATCGGCAGTCCCCTAGTAGATGTAGTTCATTTTTGCTATTTTTGAACTTTATAATTTTCTTTCAATAAGTGGTCTTTGGTTGACCACCTTATTTCTTGTTGAACTTGGTTAGTTGGCTGCTTTGTTATGGAATTTTCAGCTGTCTTTCAACGGAGGTATCTTGTAAGTATATGTCCGGAGACATAGGACTTGAAAGAGACTCCATTGAGTTTGTACTCGTGAAGTAGCTTGCCTACTATGGAGGTAAGGCTTGTCGCCTGTGTGCGTATGTCGGGGACATAACGCATGAAAAGACTCCATGAAGTTTCTACTCGAGGAGCAGTGTCTTCAGTGGAGGTGAGGCTTGTCATCTGCGAGCATATGTCGGGGACATAATGCTCAAAAAAGGATCCATTGAGTTTGTACTCGAGGAATAGCTTGTCTGCAATGGAGATAAGGCTTGTTGCCTGTATGCGTATGTCGGGGGGGACATAACGCTTGAAAAGACTCCATGAAGTTTGTACTCGAGGAGTAGCTTGCCTTCAGTGGAGGTGAGGCTTGTCGCCCGCGACATATGTCGGGGACATAATGCTCGAAAAAGGGCTCCATTGAGTTCGTACTCGAGGAGTAGCTTGTCTGCAATGGAGATACGGCTTGTTGCCTGCATGTGTATGTTTGTTGGACATAATGCTCGAAAAAATACTTCATTGAAAAGCTTGCTCTTGTATTAATGTTGGTGTGAATACATCACTTCATTGAATAAAGGAAATTAACAACATAGCTAACATCAAAAGCAGTTTGTCTTCAATGGAAGTAAGGGAGACTCATCGCCTGCTAGGAGCCTAGCTGGTAAGCGCAGAGTTTCATGGATAGTATCTCCGAAGGTGGTGGGCATTCCATTGTCTCGGAATTTCTTTTCCTTCTAGACTGTCGAGGGTGTAACTTCCTCTACCTCCAGATCGGCTGATCACATAGGGGCCTTCCCAGTTTGGCTTCATCTTCTTCGACCTTTGCCTCGGTGATGTGATTAAAGTTTTTCGGAGCACAAGGTCTCCAGGTCGAAACTGTCTGATCATTGCCTTCTTATTGTAGTAGGATGTCAACTGTTGCTGGTAGGCTACAACTCGAACAATGGTATTTTCTCGTTCTTCTTCAAGAAGATCAAGGTTGACTTTCATCTGCTTGCAGTTTTGGTCAAGACTGCCCACCTTAATGCTCATGGAAGGGACTGTGATGTGTGGGCGAATGATTGCTTCTGTTCCATAGGCCAGGGAAAATGGTGTCTCTCCGGTCTCCTATTGGTTGTGCGATAAGCCCATA
Organism: Prunus kanzakura; assembly: GCA_020521455.1. Lineage (NCBI taxonomy): Eukaryota > Viridiplantae > Streptophyta > Magnoliopsida > Rosales > Rosaceae > Prunus > Prunus kanzakura. The sequence continues at coordinate 102,866 of BPUM01000279.1, read as the reverse complement.
GGACTCCTGGCAACTCGTCGACCCATTTTCCTTCTGCGCCTTCCAATCTTTTCTTCAGGCAGTCCAGCACAATCTTGTTTGATGCCTTTGCTTGGCCATTGCCTTACGGGTATCTGGGAGTTGATAAGTGTTGTTTGATGCCATACTTCACAAGGAATGCAATGATCTGCCTACCCATGAATTATGTACCATTTTCGGTAACTATCGATTGCGGGCAACCGAATCTGCAAATGATGTTCTTCCAGATGAACCGCTCAACATCAGCTTCCTCGGTAGAGGATAAAGCTTCGTCCTCGATCCATTTGGTGAAGTAATCAGTGGCGACGATCATCATCTCCTTCTTGGCAGGTGCAGTCGGCATAGGTCCCACCAAGTCAATGGCCCACTACATGAATGGCCATGGACTGTTCTGCGGGTGATATTCCTCAACTGGCAGGCCAGGGATCGGCTTATAGTGTTGGCATCGATCACATCTTTGGGCATACTCCGTGGAGTCTTGTCGCATGGTAGGCCAGAAATAGACTATGCTGAGAGCCTTCTGGGCAAGCGATCTGCCCCCAGCCTGATTTCTACATTCGCCGTCGACCAGCTCATGGATTCAACTTCCGGCAATCAGCTGCTCAGCTTCATGGATGACAAGGTGAAGAATGGCCAAAGTTGTTATGATGTACGACGATGACAAGGCGGAGACCTCTTTCATCATCGAGAGAGGGACCTACTGCAACCTACCAAAGGCTCGTGAATAAAATTTTCAAGGAGCAGATTGGCAGAACCATGGAAGTCCACGTGGATGATATGTTGATCAAAGCCCCCAAGCGGGCAGACCACCTCAAAAAACCTCGTCGAGGCATTTAGCCTGCTCCGCCAGTATCGTATGAAGCTAAATCCAAGTAAATGCACGTTCGGTGTATCGTCCGGCCGATTCTTGAGATACTTAGTCACACAACATGGTATCGAGGTACACCCACGCCAAATTAAAGCCATTCTCGAGATGAAATCGCCTTCAAGAGTGAAGGAAATACAAAGCCTGACGGGCAGAGCAGCGGCCCTGAACCGATTCCTTTCGAAAGCTTTGAAGAATGGACAAAAAGACAAGTGGGACGAGGAGTGCAAAGTAGCTTTCCAGAATCTAAAGACCTACCTCACTTCACCTTCCCTGCTCTCAAAGCCAGTTCCTGGTGAAGACTTGTTCGTGTACCTAGCAGTGTCCAACTCGGCCGTCAGCTCAGCTCTCATCCGAGAAGAACTTAGGGCCCAACATCTAGTATTCTACACGTCAAAAGCTCTCCTCGATGCAGAGACTTGCTACCTGAAATTGGAGAAGCTCATTTTGGCCCTTGTAGTTTCAGCGAGAAAACTGTGACCCTATTACCAAGCTCACTGAGTCATTGTCATGACCGACTTTCTTTTGAGATCAATCCTCCACAGCCCGATGCTTCTCAGCGACTCATGAAGTGGGCTATAGAGCTAAGCCAATATGACCTCCTCTACCAGCCGAAGACTGCAATTAAAGCCCAGGCCTTAGCAGACTTTGTTGCAGAATTCACACCATCGACCGAAGAAGAGAAGCTGGTTAGCAAAAAGAAGGAAAGTTCGAGAGTAGACAAGACCTCCGCTGAATCTGACCAACCAAGAGCTGTTGAAGGCGTTTACCACCTTCACCATCCAACAAGTGCCCCGAGCAGAGAACGCACACGCAGATGCACTGGCAAGCTTAGGATCAGCGCTGGATACCCAGTTCAAATGCTCCATCCCGGTCGAGCACCTTGACCAGCCTAGCATAGAAGAGGCGGAGCACCCGGACCTGATGCAGATCGATGAGGATCCTAGCTGGCAAGACCCCATCATTGACTACCTAGTGAACAGAAAACTTGCCCAATGACAAGTCCGAGGCTAGGAAAATCAAGCAGAAGGCTGCAAGGTACTACATGAAAGGCGACACGCTCATCCGCAGGTCATACTCCGGGCCTCATCTCACTTGCATCAAGTACCCACAGACGCTCGAGGTTCTATGCAAAATACACGACGGCGAATGTGGAAATCACGCTGGGGGCAGATCACTTGCCCAGAAAGCTCTCAACATAGGCTATTTCTGGCCAGGACCGGCCCTGGGGGTAGGCAAGAAGGGCCTTGGCCATGGGCCTCCAATGAAGGGGGCCCCAAATTTTTTTATATATTATATATATATATATTTTATTGTCCAACTAAAAAATTAAAAATTAAAAAAAAAAAACAGAAAGTCAGCGTTGTAATTGAACGAGGAAGGCTGTTCCTCTTCGCATTCAGAAACTCTTTGTTTCCTACGCCACACAGCCAGCCAAGAGCAACAGCTCCTTTCCTAATTATTTCTCCATGGAGCTCTATTTAATCCATCGATCTCTTAATAATCCACCATTATATTTTTCTCTGTTATTCCCATCTCCCTTCAATCCATTATCCATATCCTTTATTTTCAGTTTCTATCATCTTTCTCATATCAGATTCATATTATAACCCTAAGTTTCAATCTCACCCAAAAAGCTCACAAATTGTCTTTGAGATTGATGGTGACCAAGAGGGGAGGAACATGAGAAACTGAAAAGGTAATCAAATTTATAATTTTTTCTTTATATTTGTTCCTACCCAGCAAACTATTGTTTCAATTCAATTTCCAATAGGAACAAAACACAGAGAGATACAGAGTGGTAATCAGATTATTGTTCAGATTTTATTCTTGTCTAACTTGTTTTTTGTCTCTACGAAACTCCGCAAAGGATAATTATAGATTCATACTGGCCCTCTAATTTGACTTTTCTAGATATCAAGCCGCTAACTTACAGCATACAGCTAGCTAACTTAATTTGGTTTTGTTTCTAAGGCAAAATATCCTCTGCCTGGTGGAGATAATCTCCCAAGTCTCCTTATATAAGTCGCTATAAAACTGCACAATGACATCTACTAAACTTTTCTAACAAAATCTTGCATATATCTTATCATTGCAGATGTACATGAATCAGGTGGAGGTGCGGAGTGGAGTTTCTCAAAGTGCTAGAAGATCAAGGATTTTTTAGTGATTGATTGTACTTTTAATGTTACAGTTTTTACTTTTTGATTGTAAATGGTGCAGAGGAAATCAAGAAGCTATTTGATAAAGGGAAAGCATCAGATATTTGCACATTGTAATGGGATGGATCTCTTATTGGCTGCCTATTTGGGAGGAAGAAGGCTACAGGAAGATTTTGTACCCATCCAAATTTGCTGCAACCATTTCATATGTTGTTTTCAAAGCTGAATTTGCTAAACTCATGTGATGAAGCTTGAAGCCAGAAGCTAATCTTAAGGGAAAGGGTTTAGTATTTTGAACAAACACTTAGTTTTAATGTATCTTGACATGTTCCCATTATTGGTTGTTGGAATGTTGGTTTGTAAATTTTTAATTTCCTTCATGATATTAAATATGTAATCAGAATTTTTTTGTTTCATATGGAGATATGGCTACACTCTACATAAAATCATTTTATTTGTTGTTTTTTTTGCAATTGTATATAAACTAAGGGAAAGGGCCTCATTTAGTTTATTGCCTAGGGTCACCGAAAAGTCAGGGCCGGCCCTGTTTCTGGCCTACCATGCGACAAGACTCTACGGAGTATGGCCGAAGGTGTGATCGATGCCAATGCTATAAGTCGATCCTTGGCTTGCCAGCTGAGGAATACCATCCGCAGAACAGTCCATGGCCATTCATGTAGTGGGCCATTGACTTGGTGGGACCTATGCCGACGGCACCTGCCAAGAAGGAGATGATGATCGTTGCCACTGATTACTTCACCAAATGGATTGAGGACGAAGCTTTATCCTCCACCAAGGAAGCTGATGTTGAGCGGTTCATCTGGAAGAACATCATTTGCAGATTCAGTTGCCCGCAATCAATAGTCACCGACAATGGTACACAGTTCGTGGGCAGGCAGATCACCGTATTCCTTGCGAAGTATGGCATCAAACAGCACCTGTCCACTCCCAGATACCCGCAAGGCAATGGCCAAGCAAAGGCATTCAACAAGATCGTGCTAGACTGCCTGAAGAAAAGACTGGAGGGCGCAGAAGGAAAATGGGTCGACGAGCTGCCAGGAGTCCGGAGAGACACCATTTTCCCCGGCCTATGGGACAGAAGCAATCATTCCCCCACACATCACAATCCTTTCCATGAGCATTGAGGTGGGCAGTCTTGACCAAAACTGCAAACAGATGAAAGTCAACCTTGATCTACTCGAAGAAGAACGAGAAAAGGCCATTGTTCGGGTTGCAGCCTACTAGCAGCAATTAACATCCTACTACAATAAGAAGGTCAAGATCAGACAATTTCGACCTGGAAACCTTGTGCCCTGAAAAACTTTCATCACAGCTCCAAGACAAGGGTCAAAAAGATGAAACCAAACTAGGAAGGCCCCTACGTGATCAGCCGATCTGGGGGCAGAGGAAGTTACACCCTCGACACTCTAAAAGGAAAAGAAATTTCGAGACAGTGGAATGCCCACCACCTTCGGAGATACTATCCATGAAACTTTGCGCTTACCAGATAGGCTCCAAGCAGGAGACGAGTCTCCCTTACTTCCATTGAAGACAAACTATTTTTGATGTTACCTATGTTGTTAATTTCCTTTATTCAATAAGGCGATGTATTCACACCAACATCAATACAAGAGCAATCTTTTCAATGAAGTATTTTTTCAAGCATTATGTCCAACAAACATACACATGCAGGCAACAAGCCTTATCTCCATCGCAGACAAGCTACTCCTCGAGTTCGAACTCAATGGAGCCTTTTTTCAAGCATTATGTCCCCGACATACGCTCGCAGGTGACAAGCCTCACCTCCACTGAAGGCAAGCTACTTCTCGAGTACAAACTTTGTGGAGTCTTTTCAAGCGTTATGTCCCCGACATAAGCACACAGGCAACAAGCCTTATCTCCATTGCAGACAAGCTACTCCTCGAGTACAAACACAATGGAGCCTTTTTCGAGCATTATGTCCCCGACATATGCTCGTAGGCGATAAGTCTCACCTCCACTGAAGGCAAGCTACTTCTCGAGTACAAACTTTATGGAGTCTTTTCAAGCGTTATGTCCCTGACATACGCACAGAGGCAACAAGCCTTACCTCCGTTGTAGGCAAGCTACTTCACGAGTACAAACTCAATGGAGTCTCTTTCAAGTGCTATATCTCCGGACATACACTTACAAGATACAATGATAATTGAAGTTCGAAAGACAACTGAAAATTCCAAAGAACACTTATTGAAAGAAAATTACAAAGTTCGAAAATAACAAAAATGAACTACATCTACTAGGGGACTTCAGCAGGTGACCCTTAGCCTCACTCTGCTTAACCAGCACCACCTGCTCAACTGCCTCGGCTGCCTGCTTCTTCGCATCTGCCTTAGCCTTGGGTTTGTCTTCCTCCATTGCCACTTCATCTACTATTTGCTCTTCAACTGCTTCTGCATCCACAACATTGACCTGCTCACTCTGAGCGGGGGTAGGTCAAGACAGGACTGCTCACCATCATCATCTTTGAGAGGGCAGCAAGGAGAAGCACCGGTCTGGCAATCCAGGTGTAGGGGTCTTTTTGTTCCAGCAGCATGACGAATGGGCTTGGGCTGCTGTAGGAAGAAAATGAACAAAACCTCCGGATGCCTGAGTTCAAGAACCAAACTCCCAAAAGAATTTTTAAAAGACTTGCTTAAGCCTTAAAAAAAAATACGTTTGGGTTCTTTTCACCAACAACCAGAAGAACGTATCAAATTTATTAGTGACTTAGCTTGAGGAGCTTGTGGCATAGGAGCTAAGCCTTCACAAGTTTAGCAATTTTGAGAGAGAGAGAGATCAAAGCATGAATTTCTTTCATAAAAGAAGGTTTAGAGTGGAAGAAGGGAAAATTAAGAGGGTTTCTATCTCAGAAAGAGAAAGAAAATGATGGAAATAAAAGATGGGGTGTCTAGCATAAATTCCAGTTTGCTTGACAAAGCTTGGTCTTGCTCTGGAATGGTGTGTGTTTGCTGGGTAGAGGGAGCTTTCTTTTGTAGGCGCTTAGGACTCTAATTCTATCAATCTTCCATTCCCACTTTTCCTTCTCTTCTCTCCATTCACTCCTTTTGGTGAAATCTCTTCCACCGGAGTGCAGGCCCCTTTGAGTTCCAAGGTTTTCTATACAGCTGGGTCTCCCCATGGGGGTGAGGCGCCACTTGCTTTCTCCCTTGGTTTTCAAACTGGAGCTCGCAGAGAAAAGGAGAGAATGGATGAAGTCATTTGTCCAGTGGGTATTCCTTCTACATACATAGATTTCCTTTGGTCCCTGCTATGGGTCCTCTTTGACCACCTTGGAGTTCTGAAAAGGGTGGAACACGGTGCTCGATTTTTATAAAGCGCTGGGCTGGGCTTTGTGTATAGTATTGGGTTATTGGCACGCTATTTCCAACATCCAATGGGTTTTCGTCAAGCTGCTGGAAACAATCCATTTGTTTTCATTTTGTGCTTTTTACTGATGTGGGTTTATCTAAGTGTTGTAGCAAACAAGATATTCTCCTAAGGCATTGGATCCCATTTTTCCCTCTCTCATGCTAACCCATGTATTTGGGCCCGGGGAACGGGCTTGAGTTTTAGTGCTCCCAAGTGGCCTAAAACTTTCATTCCTCGGACCCTCAATGGGCCTTGTGAGTGCGCATACCCATCCATACCACAACCTTCTCAACAAGCCCCGGGTAATTACGTGGCTTGGGCCCATTTGAGCTCGTAGCATGGCTTGACGGCATTGCGTATTTATTTATCGTGCCTGTGCTCGAGTTTTATTGTGCCATAATATGCCGTGATCGGACCACATAGCATCGGATAGGTTGGCGAGCATGAATTTATAAAGCCGGTGCATTTCTTGGCCCTTTCGCGCATGCTTGCTTGGCGTGACGCATGACCCATGGCTTATGTTGGTTCGTCCTAAAATTTATCTTTATCCCCTGATCGGGCTTCTTTTGCGATTAATTATTTGTACTGGGCTAAGAATAAGCTTGGGCCTGGCCCTTGGATTTTTTGGGCCTCAACACCAGGTATCCCAGCTTGTACGCATTAGCAGCAATCTCATGCTTGGATGCCTCTGTGGCTTCCACATGGGTGTCAAACTTGACTACCAGTTTGTCACGATCCTGGGCGAAAGCAGCATGCTTACGTTCGAGGCAGAAGTAGGCTTCCTTGCGTTTGAGCAGGGTAGCCATAAGAGACTTGAGTTCAACATCCTTTTGGCCAACAGAACTCTTGAGCGCGGACATACTCTCCTTCATCTCAAAAATCCTCGCATCGTGGCAAATCCGCTCGTTCGAGAGCTTGTCAGTCAGGTGAGCATTCTTTTTCACCAGCTCGTCAAGCAGGGCAAAAGAGGGGGCAACATCACGTGAGTTCCACATGGCCCCAACAGCAAAAACCATCCCTTTTTGAAGATGATACATGGCAGCTTCTTCTTGCTTATCCAAGGGAAGGCTCAAGAAGGCGCAAAGGTCACCAGCTCGATACACGTGGTCAACTAGCTTAGCACAACTAGATGGGCTTGATAGAAGCCCGTTTACAGCAGATCAGACACATGTTCACCCCCAGCAGAGCTATCACTAATTCCCGAATAGGCAGTTCGCGCAACTGGAAGACTATTCGCTCGAGCAGACGACTCTTTAGCTCTCTTGGCTGCAGCTTGCAACATCAAGTCAGCTCCGTGCTTGATTGTTTGTGGCCCCGTAGACGAGTCATGGTTGCTAGGCAGAGGTACAGTCCTCTCAGTTTGGTCCCTAGACCGGCGCAGACACCCCGAACCTTGCTTCTCAGCGGCCTCCTTACAAGGCAGATCACGGGTTTTGAGCAATACGGGCGGAGACTTGAACAGAATATCCCGAACCCCCTACATGCCATTGGCCTTCCTGCTATTCGCGCTGACGAGGCGTTTGATCCCGGTAGACGAGGCAAGAGCAACTCTCATAGGGACATTCTCAGCGGACGAGACCCCCTTACGGAAGACTTGCTCGTGGCAGAATGAGGAAGCTTGGTTGAGGACTTCTCCCGCTCATTTGGCAGATCATCTAGGTCCGAGCCATGCAGCTCCCATCTTTCAACATCTTCGGCTGGGGCCAGACCACCAGCCTCCTTCCGATGTTCACTCTGCAACCAGTGCAATCCACAGAACCTGGCAAAGATGTTCAAAGCTTGATGAACATTGGTCATGTCCGGGCCGAGATCGAGCTTCTTGCGGATGTCATTTTCTACAAGCAGGAGACAGAAGTCAGTCAGACACACAACAAAGATTTCCATGGTAACTGCAACAGATCAAAGGGATGCAACTTACCATCATAGTAGGTGAGAGGAATAGCGGACCGTCGCCAACCTCCTCTTCCCATATGCTGCTAACTTCCAGCACGTCTATAGGCCACACATGATCGCCTTGGCTCATACTGCTCCTTGTTCGTGGCACCAAAAAAAAGAAGGAATTGAAGCAGTTTGGACCAACCGCAATTAAGCTAGCCCGAACTGCCACCCACTCCAGCAGCAAGCCTCCTCGCCTCCAGCCCAGTTACAGCTGGATTGCCCAAGTCAAAGACCAATTGGCAAGTCAAAAGCCTCCTCCATTCAGGAGCCCAAGTCACAGAAAGAAGCCAAGTTGCAGGTGGACAACCCAACAATTAATCCACACCTCCTCCATGCCACCACGTGCCATGCAGAAGCTGAGGGGCATTTGTGGGAACCGAATTAAATCAAAACCCTAGGTCAAATAATTCCTCCATTTGGGGATTATTTGACCTAATTGGGAATTACTCAACCTAATTGGGAGTTACTCAATTTAATTGGGAGTTACCCAATTAAATTGAGAATTACCTAATTAAATTGAGAATTGATTTTATTCCTACCCCAATTCCCAATTAAATGAGGAGTTACCTAATGAAATTAGGAATTGATTTGATACCTACCACAATTAGGGATTTGATTTACCCTAATAAATCAAATCCCTAATTAATCAAATCGGGGAGGAATAATTCCTTTCCATCTACGGAATTATTCCTCTGAAACCCTAGCCACCGAGACCACTATAAAAGGATGGCCACACACAAAGGTTAAGGTACGTCTAAATTCCTACTAAAACTCTGCAGAAATCATTTCTCCAAAACCCTAGCCACCATATTCTTTATCTCTCACACACAAGGCTCCGGCCACCACACATGGCTCCGGCCACCCGGTTTTCCTTGAAACACCTTACCTAACTTAGGCATCGAAGGGCTTTTGGCCAACAACCCCCGGGTGTGGTCCTTTTACTCCTATCTGTTTTGCAGGGAGAAAGAGAAGCGAAGAAGACGAAGGAATCTTGGGCGAATATTCTAGTGGGACGAAAATCGCTCCCACAGAAGTCTTTCTATACCCTAAACTCTGAGCACAATCCTCAATATCCCATTTTAACATCAAATCTTGATTTTAATTATCATACCAAGCCACATGCCCAGCAATGTATACTTCAAGTTCCCATCACATTGCTCTATAAAGTGACCCCCATGGTGAATTTCCATGGTAAATAAATCACAATCACCTGCACAAACAATCAAATTAACATTTATATAAAATACAACAGTTGCCGTCGACACATCCCCACACAACACAATAATTGACTTGCAAAGAGACAATACACGTTAACCCAAAGCACAAAACAAAGTAATAACATATAAATAAAGCCAAAGAACATGAAGAAAGAAAAAAGGATCCTGCGCATCAAATCTCCCATTGTCATATAAAAAGTAAACAATTCCCAAGTAGAAAGCAAAGCTTTACCGTAGTTTGGAGGGTTCTCAGTGACTCTGTAGCCTAGAGTCGCCATCAATCCCAATATTGCTGACAACTCGTAGATATGCCTTAAAAAAAATTTGAAACCCTGAAGTCTAATTTCTGTTTAGGCGTAAAAGTACTGTCTTGACTTTTGTCTTTTTTTTATTTTTATTTAAATGTTGTTGTGAAAAAAGAGCTTCACAGAGGTTTACATATTGGAAAGACTAAAATACCCTTTTAAATGGATGAAAATTTGGATGACGTTAAAGTCATGTGACAAATCATGGATTTTGAAAACTTAAGGTGACATTTCGCTTAAATTTTTCTTTAAGGTGACAAATTGAAACTGATGTATAAATTCATGTGACATTTCTACAAAAATTCCCTCTAAAATTAATCATTTTGTTCCTTTATCTTGTCCAAAATATCAATTTATGTGATCCCCAAAGAGGAAAGTACAAACCTATTTGGTTAGAATTAAGAAATCAAATTGAAGATCGGTTGAGAAGCCAAATTGTGGAGTAAGCGAGTTAATTTTTTAAGGCTAATAATTGAAAAGCAGTTTGTATTTTACTAATTATATATCTGTACATAGAACAACCACATCTAGCTAGCATCCACAACAGAGTTGACGTGCTTTCCAATAAAAATTTGAAGACAAATTTGTCAATATCCCAGCTGCTCCAATTGCCATCCTTTACTCTCTTCTTAGCTTCTCTTCTCTTCTTAATATTCGTTCTGACATTGGAAGAAAAATCCAAAGTCCAGGGCAAGTTGCCTGCAGGACCAAAACAGCTGCACATAATAGGGAACTTGCACCAGTTGATTGGTGCTCTACCACATCATGCTGTGACCAACTTGTGCAAGAAACATGGTCCTGTCATGAAACTACAACTGGGTAAACTTGTAATGTCGTTATTTCATAGCCGGAAGCAGCGAAAGAGGTGTTAAAGATAAATGAGATCACTTGTCATGCTGAAACTACCACATCCTGCTGTGACATGAAGTGTATGCTGTTGAAATAATCACCTATGATCATTCAAGCATGGTGTTCTCTCCCTACAATGAATATTGGAGATATTTACGAAAGATAACTGTGATGGAGCTCTTCAGTGTCAACCGTGTTCGATCATTCAGATCGATAAGGGAAGAGGGGGTCTGGGATTTGATTAAATTCATTGCCTCATCTGAGGGACGTAGCATAAATCTAAGTGACAAGATTTACACCATGACAAGTGATTTCCAGGCCAGCATTTGGTAACAAGTGCAAATATCCGCATGAGTTTACCACATTGGTTGGGGAAATCATACCTCTTGTTGGAGGCTTTAACATCGCTGATTTGTACCCTTCCCTTTCATTCCTTTGTTTCATGAGTGGGATAAAGCCTGCATTGCTGAAAAAACATAAGATGAAGAGAAAAGCCAGTAACAACACCAATGGTGATGAGCAAGATCTGGTGGACACGCTGCTTAATTATGAGGAAACTAATAAGCCTGAGTTTCATCTCACAACCAATCAAATCAAAGCGGTCACCTTGGTAAGACCTGTATACAGTCAAACAATAAAACCTTTTTTATCGTACAACAGTATAATCCATTGTAACTTCACCATGTTTTCTGGACATTTACTCTGCAGGCAGTGAATCTTCAGCAACAACAATCGAATGGGCAATGTCAGAGCTACTAAGAAACCCGAGAGTAATGGAGAAGGCACAATCCGAGGTATGACAAGCGTTCAAGGGAAAGAACAAAATTGAAGAGGAAGACGTTCAAAAGCTAGATTACCTGAAACTAGTCATCAAAGAAACATTTCGACTACACCCTCCGGGTCCTTTCATCCCAAGAGAAGAAAAGGAAAGATGCAAAATTAGTGGATATATAATACCAGCTAAGGCCAAAATCCTTGTCAATGCATAGGCAATAGGGAGAGATCCAAAAATTTGGGCTGATCTGGAATGCTTTCAACCAGAACGTTTTGAAGGTTAGGCTTCAAAGGGAACAGTTCCGAGTTGCTCCCATTCGGTGTAGGTACAGGATTTGTCCAGGCATCTCATTCGCTACTTCAAACATTGAGCTTGGACTTGCTCAACTCTTGTGTCGCTTCAACTGGGAACTTACAAATGATACTAAATCAGAAGCCCTTGACACGGCTGAGAATTTGGGAATCACAGAGAGAAGGAACAATCTGCATGTGATCGCCACCTCACATATTCCTTTCCATAAATGAGACAATGAAGGATGTCAATGGAAGAATGCTGTCAAGCCTTGTACTTACCTTCAGAAATTTTTTTGCGTGGATACAAGCGATATTGGGGGAGGAGGGAATCGAACCTAGGACCTCGGATGCAGGGGTATCTCTTAACCACTTGAGCTACAAGCCCCTTGCTTTGTATGCACCTTCATTAGTATATGCAATATTAGAAAACATTTATTACTTAGCATTAATGTTCTTGTACATGAGAAGTTATTGCTCATAATAATAAACAAAGAAATAATGTGTTATCAGTTCTCTATTTACATTGAGCTCTCATTATTGATTCATTAATAAAACCTCAGGGTATTAACAATTGCTGGAAACTACGTAAAGTCATTATGCAACTGCCAATCCCATTGCTGTGGGAACCGAATTAATTCTTAACCCTAGGTCAAATAATTCCTTCAATTTGGGGATTATTTGACATAATTGCGAATTAATCAACCTAATTGGGAGTTACTCAATTTAATTGGGGATTACCCAATTAAATTGAATGTTACCTAATTAGGTTGAGAATTGATTTGATTCCTACGAATATTCCCAATTAAAGGAAGAGTTACCTAATTAAATTAAGGATTGATTTGATACCTACCACAATTAGGGATTTGATTATTTTCCTAATTAATCAAATCCCTAATTAATCAAATCAATTCCAAATTGGGGAGGAATAATTCTTTTTCATCTACGGAATTATTCCTCTGAAACCCTAGCTCCCGAGACCTCTATAAAAGGATGGCCACACACAAGGGTTGAGGTACGTCTAAAATTACTACCAAATCTCTGCATAAATTATTTCTCACAAACCCTAGCCGCCGCTCTCTCTCTCCCTTTTACACAAGGCTCCGACCACCACTCACGGCTCACGGCTCCGGCCACCGGGTTTTCACCACACATACATATTCCCGTACCCTATTTTAGCTATCGTTTCTCTACAGATCGATTGAACTGACTTAGGCATTGGAGGGCCTTTGGCCAACACCCCCTGGGTGTGGTCCTCTTATTTCTATTCATTTTGCAGGGAGAAAGAGAAGCGGAGAAGATGAAGGAATCTTTCAACCGAATATTCCCGTGGGAGGAAATTTGCTCCCACAAATTGGTGCTTTCATTGAGAGCACGAGACATACTCAAAGCGTGCTCAAAACTTGTTTTTCATACTTTGCTCCCATCAACCATGGTTGATACAAGACGCACGAGGAGCAATACCACCACAACGGGTCCCAACCCTCCATCTCATGACACCATGGTGGAGAACTTGCTGCGGCCCAAGGGATTGCAGCAGATTCCGCCTCACAGCCACCTCCCGTGGTGGCCAGCACCTTGCATCCTCCAGCTGCAGCAGCTGGAGCCATTCAACAGCACCTTGCTGCCACGCAGCAGCGCACAGTAGCTGCCAGAATGCAGCAGCAGCGCAGGACAGCTGCTGGAACGCAGCAGCAGGGCACAGCCACTGCTGGAACGCAGCAGCAGCGCACAGCCGCTGTCGGAACGCAGCAGCAGCAGTGTACAGAAGCTGCTGGAACGCAACAGCAGCATGTAGCAGCAGCATGCAGCTGCCACTGGAACAGCAGCACTACATGATCTCATGGCCTCCTCCTCCACCTTGCAGCGGAACCGCACGATCTCGTGGCTTCCACCACCATGCAACCGCAAGGACAAAGTGTCGCCGCTACCATCATTGGAATTATGGGACTCGCAGCCATGACCACCGCACCGGCCACCACAGTCGCCCAAGGCCCCTTGGCCGGATCTAGCCACCCTCGTGGCTCCACCGCCGAGCATGGTGGAACCTCCCATGAAGGTGGGCTCGTTACCATTGCCGACCTAGGCCCAATCTTGGAGCAACTTCAAGCGTTCCCTCCGTTGCCTCCACGCTCGACGCACGCTCCCACGTACACCTCGCATGAAACCCTAGCCCGTATGCAGTTGGGCACCACACACTTCTCTCCTCCCGATCCACGAACTCAAGCAGACCTTAATCAGAGAGTTGACCAGCTAGCTCAGAAAGTTGACCAGCTCCTCAACCATATAAACTTAGCTCAAAACCTTGGCCTTGGACCACTGGGCGAAGAGAGAAGGATGGACGACTGCGCCAACAAGCAGATCGACGGGTGCCGAGCAGGTCGAGCAAGAATGAACAGACAAGGAGAGGGACAACAACGTGATCAGCTGGCCAACATGTCACAAGTATCCGCAAGCCACACTCAGACCCACGTGCGAGGAAGGCTGGGCCCACAACTTGACGTCCGCGCCCGCAGAGGAATGTTCTTCAAAGGCTAGGCTCATAGGGAGGTCAACCTGACAACCTTCACGGTGAGGATGGCGAGGAAAGGCGTTCCGCTGCTCACTCTCGAAGAACCGATTCTCGTTGACAAGCTACGGAGAATCACTCGCAAGCGCAGTCCACCAACGCGCCGCCTAGGCAACACAGCCGAGAAGCTCGAACCTTGTGAATCAACGAGGAGGTCAATCAGCGCTGCCCAAATCGCAAGGGTCGCCAACGTGTCTAACTAGCAATGCGTGCAGAAGACGTCAAGAAGCTTGTGAATAACCAACTACGAGACTTGAAAGCCAGCGGGAACTTCGAAGATGCACTACGCAAGGAGATGGACCAGGCGAACTCTACACCTTTTCACCGTCGAAATTGAGCAGGCTGCTCCCCCGAAGTGATTCTCAACGCCTTAGTCTACACACTTCAAAGGGGACTCCAATCCCCAGAGCCACCTAAAACACTTCAAAAGTGTCATGATCCTCCATCAGGCCGACAACGCGTTGATGTGCAAGGTGTTTGTGATGACCTTGCGAGGAGCAGCTCAGGATTGGTTCCACACCCTACCATCCGGGTCGATCAGCAGCTTCAAGGAGCTGGCATACGTCTTCGCCAAAGAATACACGTCTTACCGGATAATCAAGAAGAACCCCGACCACCTGTTCAACCTACGCAAGAAATTCGACGAATCCCTTCGAGACTACATCAAGAGATTCAAAGCAGAAAAGGCCGACATCGTAGGATGTGACGACCGGATCACGTCTTCTGCTTTCAAGAAAGGCCTTCCAGCTGAACACGAATTATACCACAAGCTTGACTATCGCAACTAGCCAGAGGTCTTCGCAACCGGGGAACGCTATGCGCTCTGGGATGATGATCGAATCACCACAAAAAAGTCTACTAAGCAGGAAGATCAACCAACCAAGCAGGCAGGCCAAAAGAACGACGGGTTCGGCAACAGGAACAAGGACAAGAGCAGGTCGCACCCAAAAGAGGACGCTACGGCAGGAGAGAGACACAACAAGTTCTCATCCCCATACACCAAATCTTATCCTAAGTGAAGGACAAACCTTGGGTAAGAAGACCGCCGCCCATGAAGGGAGATCCGGACAAGATGGATACCAGAAAATACTGTGCCTTCCATGGGACGCACGGACACACAACAAACAAATGCTTTGCTTGGAAAACGTACCTTGAAGAACTCGTGAGAGAAGGTCACTGCACGGAATTCATTGCGAAGCAAGCCATCCAGGTCATAGAGGATCGCGACACCACCAAGGAGCCACCTCAGAAGGTCATAAGGATTAACACAATCCTCGCCGACTCCGAGGAGTCTGGGCTGACCAGCAAAGAAAAGAAGAGGAAGATCAAACAAGCCATTGTGATCTCTCAAGTCTTGACCGACCTTCCACCGGCGGAAGAGTACCCTGTGATCGGCTTCCAGAAGAAACATCTGATCGGCCTCGATATGCCACACAACAACACCCTTGTCGTCAGCATTCAAATCACTCAGGCCATGGTTGACCTAATCCATGTGGACGAAGGCAGTGCAGCCAATATCTTGCAATTGGCAGTCATCCAGCAGATGGGCCTAGAACCAAAGATCAACAAATCAGCCAGGTCGTTGACTGGCTTCAATGGTGCAACGACGGTTACCGTGGGCACAATAGATCTCGACGTCTACTCCCCACATGTAATCAGCTCACAAACATTCATGGTCATTGATGAAGTCCCACCCTACAACGGCATCCTGGGCAGACCATGGATTCGTAAGATCAACGCCATCACCTCCGCCACTCATCAGAAAATCCGCTACCCAATTTTTTGGGGGCGGTGTCGGCCAGATCAACAGTGACCAGGCAATGGCAAGGAAATGCTCAGCTCAAGGGCTGAAGAAAAGCAAGCCAACACAGTTCCTCC
Source organism: Prunus kanzakura (assembly GCA_020521455.1). Classification (NCBI taxonomy): domain Eukaryota; kingdom Viridiplantae; phylum Streptophyta; class Magnoliopsida; order Rosales; family Rosaceae; genus Prunus; species Prunus kanzakura. The sequence goes on along the minus strand of BPUM01000279.1, from coordinate 86,613 downwards.
CTGTGAATCAAGCAGATCTAGAGGGAGTAGAACAACCAGATCCCGCTCCTAGCAACCGAGCAAGTCAGAAAGGGAAGGGACCAAGTCGAGGAAATTCGTCTGGAGGTCTCTCCTCAAGAAGGATGGAAACCCGAAGAAGACGTCGAGCTAATACCCTTGGATCCTGACCAGCCAGACAGAAAAGCGCGGATCGGCTCACGCCTAAGCCCAGACGAGAAGGTGGAGCTGACCACCTTCCTCCAGAACAACAAGGACATGTCCGCATGGTCACCGTCAGACATGCCCGGCATCGACCCAAACGTCATCTGCCATCGACTCCACATCAACCCTGCCAGCAAGCCAGTGGCACAGAAGAGACGCAACCTCTCCCCATAGCGGGTCGCAATCATTGAACCCGAGATCGACAAACTTCTAGCAACCGGCTTCATTGAAGAAGTCTCCTACTCGGAGTGGCTAGCCAACGTTGTTCTCATGGTGAAACAAGAAAAGGGCAAATGGAGAGTTTGCGTCGATTACACTGACCTCAACAAGGCATGTCCTAAAGACAACTTCCCATTACCTAGAATTGACCAACTCATGGATTCCACCTCCGGCCATCAGCTGCTCAACTTTATGGACGCCTACTCGGGCTATAATCAAATCCTGATGCACGAGGATGACAAGGCGAAAACCTCTTTCATCATCGAGAGAGGGACCTACTGCTACAAGGTTATGCCTTTTGGGCTGAAGAATGCTGGAGCGACCTATCAAAGGCTCGTAAATAAAATCTTCAAGGAGCAGATCGGCAGAACTATGGAAGTCTACGTGGACGACATGCTGGTCAAAGCCACCAAACGTGTAGATCACATCAAAACCTCACCGAGGCATTCAATTTGCTACGCCAGTATCGCATGAAGTTGAACCCAAGTAAATGCACGTTTGGTGCATCGTCCGGCCGATTCTTGGGGTACCTAGTCACGCAACGAGGTATCGAGGTACACCCACGACAAATCAAGGCCATTCTCGAGATGAAGTCGCCTTCCACAATGAAGGAAATACAAAGTCTGACGGGCAGAGCAGCGGCCCTCAACCGATTCCTCTCGAGATCTACCGACAAATGCATACCATTTTTCAAAGCTTTGAAAAAAGGACAAAGAGACAAGTGGGATGAGGAGTGCGAAGTAGCTTTTCAGAATCTGAAGACTTACCTCACTTTACCGCCCCTGCTCTCAAAACCAGTTCCAGGCGAGGACTTGTTCGTGTACTTGGCAGTGTCCAACTCGGCCGTTAGCTCAACTCTCATTCAAGAAGAACTAGGGGCCCAACATCTGGTATTCTACACGTCAAAAGCTCTCCTCGATGCAGAGACTCGCTACCCGAAATTGGAAAAGCTTATTTTGGCACTTGTAGTTTCCGCGAGAAAGTTACGACCCTACTACCAAGCTCACCGAGTCATCGTCATGACCGACTTTCCTTTGAGATCAATACTTCACAACCCTGACGCTTCTCAGCGACTCATGAAGTGGGCTGTAGATCTAAGCCAGTATGACCTCCTCTACCGGCCAAAAACTGCAATAAAAGCCCAGGCTTTAGCAGACTTTGTGGCAGAATTCACTTCATCAGTCGAAGAAGAGAAGTTGGTCAACCATAAGAAGGAAAGTTCAAAACAGACGGCACCTCCGTTGAACCTGGCCAACCCATAGACATGTGGCAGTTGCGCATAGACGGAGTGTCGAACCAAAAAGGAGCGGGAGCAGGCATCGTCATCATCACCCCAGATGGAACCCTATTAGAGCAAGCCATCACGCTTGGTTTCCCGGCCTCGAACAATGAGGCAAAATACGAGGCATTGCTCGCTGGCCTTCGCTTGACAAAGGAGCTAGCGATCAAGAAACTAGCCATCTACTTAGATTCCCAGTTCATCACGAATCAAGCCTCAGGTGAATACATGGCGAAGCACCCAATGATGATCTTGTACCTTGACAAAGTCCAAGAGCTATTAAAGGCGTTTCCTGCCTTCACCATCCAACAAGTGAGTCGGGCAGAGAACACGCATGTAGATGCCCTGGCAAGCCTAGGATCCGCGCTGGATACCCAATTCAGACGCTCCATCCCGGTCGAACACATAGACCGACCAAGCATTGAAGAAATAGAGCCAATCGACGCAATGCAGATTGACGAGGACCCCAGCTGGCAAGACCCCATCATCGACTACCTGATGAGTGGAAATCTACCAACGGACAAGTCCGAAGCTAGAAAAGTCCAGTAGAAAGCCGCGAGATACTACATGCACGGCAACAAGCTCATCCGCAAATCATACTCCGGCCCTCATCTCACCTGCATAAAGTACCCTAAAACACTCGAGGTCCTTTGCAAAATTCACGATGGCGAGTGTGGCAACCACTCTAGGGGCAGATCACTCGCCCAGAAGGCTCTAAACATAGGCTACTTCTAGCCTACCATGCGCCACGACTCCACCGAATATGTCAAGAAATCTGCGAGATACTCATTCTCCATTTTGTTGCAAAGTACAGTCTGAAAATGCTCGTTCTGTAGTTGCCGAAGAAACCGGAAGAGTTATTCTGCAATGCTCGACAAAGGCTATCAGTAAGTCCCATAATTTGTTTCTAGAAAATTCAAGATAAATATGAACTCGTAAGATGTCATTGCTTTGAATGTACCATTCCATTGTGCTGTATATTTTATGAATTCAGTAAGTTCCTCAGGAATTGAAGTATCAACATTAGATGCATAAGGTGTATCCTTGCTATCGTTTCCACTTTTTTTGAAGAATGAAAAAATAGTTTTTCCTCTCTTTGCCGGTCTATTATCATCATGTGACATGATATCCTAACAAGAAATACTAGACACCAAAAATCATATATGCTAATAAATAATTCAAGTTGCAAAATTAAAACATATATCAACAATCTACAAAAGTTTTCACCCAAACCCTAAATCATAAAAACTTAACAACAACAATTAAAATTGAAATTTGAATATATAAAAAAAGAGACAAACTTACCAAGATTGAATAACCCACTAAAGATAGGTTGGTACAATTTTTTAGATAAGGAGAGCTATTTCCTCTAGGCTCTCAAGGTTCAAATATGGTGTTTTGGGTGGCTAGAAGGAATTTTTTGATGTTTGCTCTCTGTGGGTGTAGCCCAACATCAGTACGATTAGAATAGCTCAAGTTAGTAGAGCCTTAGCCTGAGTTCTGCTTCTAATCAAATTTATATACGTTTGGATTGATGTTTATTATTTCCTATATGCTTCATGAGTGGGCTTATTTTAAATAGAGGACTGAGCTATTATTTACTTTACTTAAATTGGGCCATTATTAGTTTATTATATTTATTTAGTGCAGTGAGCTAATATTTATTGGAGTAGGAATAAGCTTATAAAATTTAAACCATATTTAATATTTTAGAAATCTTCCCCTAGGCTGGAGTGGGCATAAATCCTTCCTTGATTGTTCCCCTTGTTAGTCTAAACATGTTGGTATAGGTCTTGCCCGGAGTTGTTGATATTAATACATTTACCCACGAAATTTATTGCATGGTGTTTTGGCATTATTTTCTAAAACATAAGGGTTTATTTATGTTGAATATAAATTATATATTCCACATGATCAGTTTCACAAGCCTATTTTGTTTTGTTTTTATTTTTTACACTTTGCCTATTTTGTTAATAGGTTGAGGTTTTTGTTATTTTGGTTAGATTTTACTTATTCTATTAATTGGTTCAAGTATTTATTAACCTTTGTGTCTTCAGTTTTTTTAAATATAATTGTTGTTATATTTTGCTTAATTAAAATGATGGGTTAAACACATGAGGGAATGGGGAGGGAGCGCTTGGCCAACAACAAGGCAACTTCCCAGACACGTTGCAAACTCAAGGGTAAGACGACTACTAGGGTGCCCTCTCAGTAAAAAGCAAAGGGAAACAACATCAGTTCTATTGTAACCACTTAGCAAGGGCACGATTCCCGACCAAAACACAAAAGCCCTAGGAATCACCCATTGTTCGGGGTGAGAATGTTTAGTTTTTCTCAACTTGTTTTTGTGCATTCCACTTATGCAATTAGATTTGACATATTCAATTACCGCATTTCTGTCTGCCAATTGGAGTTTTGTAAATTCAATTGCATTTCAAGTTTTCAGAATATGTTGCGTGAAAAGTGTTCTTGTGACTAATACAATTTTGGGCTTCTTAGATGTAGGTCAATATTAACGCATGGATATTAACTCCTCAATAGAAGTCCTCCAAGGCAACGCATGGATAGATAAGCAATTAATTTGTCTTTCCTTTTTAACATATTTACTTCCAGTACAATTAAATAGAAAAGGAAAACAAAGCAACACATCCTAGCAATCATGGCGACTCTTATCAATCTCTGCAGATTTCTTACATCATTAATGGATATTTTTTTTTGTATACAAATTATAGGAACCTGGTGGAAAACACCTATGTGTCGCCTAGGTAGCATTACCATAGTAAGCTTAAAACATCAAAAAATGTCTTCCTTGCAAGAATTGATCTCTGAAGAAAGACTTGAACTTGAAAAAAAAAGTACACAAAAAGCCAAAAACAAGTGAAACATAGAGAAAGACTTGCACCAGATTAATCTATAGCTATGCTGCCTATACCCATGCCATGATCGAAAAAGTTACAATTTTTCCAACCACAAGGCTCAGAAGCCTCTCATGAGAAAAGATTCATCATAAACACCTACTTGGCATTTTCATATTATACCTATAACAAGTGTTTTCTACCCATAGAAATACCTATATAAAATACGTACCTAGGGCCAAGATGAGTCATATTATACTGATAGCATAGGTGTATCTCATTATACCTGCCGAATAGGTAGCTGATTCATATACCTGTACCATGGATGAGTTATATTGTACCCATGTAGAATGAGATACATGTTGATTAGGTAGCTCATATTATAACTATACAACAGATAATTCATATGTACCAATATGACATATTAGTCAAGGTAAAGGTAGGACGAGATACCTGTCGAATAGGTAGCTGAGAGAAGTAAGAAATCAGTAGATTGGGATGGTAGAAGCATGATTGTAGGTAAAAACGTGATTTTTGGGATATGTCTGCTGTATTTGCCTTTTCTATTTAATGTCAAACATTATAAATGGCTAATTATTATCACATAAATAACTATTACTCAATTCAAGTCATAAGGAGCATCATTGGAACAAAAAATGATTTTATAAATTAAAAACTAAAAAGATTACATCAGATAATATTAAAAAAGGAATGTAATCCTCTGTGGCAAAAAAGTTAAGGACTTGGATCAAAGTCACCAAATTTGAGGATTAAACTCAACTACTCAAAGCGAATTAGGATCTATATCAACTTTTAGTCAACTTGCAAGGCCTAAGATGTACACTTGTACTGCTCATATGGGAATACATTCTTCACAAAAGTTGTTTCAATGGGTGTCTATTATGACATATCCAAATTTGAGCCTCATTGGATACATATTGAAACCTCAGGCCTTCCTACACAAAGCCTGGTTCAGAAGAATTTTTTTTTTTCCAGCAACCAAAAGAAAAACCACATGGGTTGGTAGAAAAAGGCAGCCACAATTGAACACCTTTGAAAACCCATGTGAAGAAAGCTTGATGTGCAGCAAAAGAAGTATGGGATGGAATTGATTCCAACCACACTAACATAGAAAAGATGAAGTGGGAGTTATGGATTGTATTAAAAGATGAATGGTGGTGTTGGAATTCATCATGATGTTCCTCCCTCTTAGCCCTATAAATAGAGAAGTCTTCAAGCTTCAAAACGCACCCCCAAGGGGGGGGAGCTCTCAAACACTTCTCTAGAGCTCCCCTTCCTTCTCTCCCTCAAATTCTCTTAGTTTTGCTTTCTAGTTCTCAATTCTAGCTTTCCTTTTGCTTCTTAGTTGTAATTTATTTTTTCTTTGTAATGTAAATTCTTTTCTTAAGTTTTCAAGTTTAATTAGTTTCCAAGTTTCAATTATGGTTTTTGTTCTTATTCATTATGCTTATATGTTAATATGCTAGTTTGAATGATTGATCACCATTTAGGCTTGCATGTTAGCTATCTTAGTTTGAATTAAGAGTAGACACCATGCTTTAATTCGAATTGAACTATGAATAGAAAGAGTATGTTTGGACATTCGACAACAGGGATTAGATACATACTTGGTTGTTTAAAATGTTCTTCTATGCTTAATGGATTCCTAATGCTTAGTTTAGGTTAGACAACAGATGATCAAATTAGGGAATTAGGAATACAAGGTTAGGACCAGACACCATGGCTTAATCATACTTTAGTTAGAATCAATCCATTAATCTAATTTGAACTTGGGAACTTATCTGCTTGAGTTATTTTCTTTTCTTTCTTTCTTGTTTTATTTATTTTCTTTCTTGTTTTTCTATTTTGTGTAGGAAAACTGAATTGGATTATTCAATCACCAATCCCTGTGGAATCGACCTCGCACTTACATATGCTATACTACCGAACGGCTCTATTTCACTTCAAACATTGCATTAAAAAAAAACAAACAAACAAAAAACATTCAAGTAAATTAAAAACAACAACAACATCTTCATCCTCATCATCATGGCATGCCTCTATTTGCTCTTACTTGTAGAATCTGCAGCAGCTCTATATGGTCCTCATTTTTCCTCTGCAGTGCTTCCACATGCTAATTGGCACAGTAGAGTCGCTTCTGCAAGTCCACCACCATAGCCTTCAAGGAAGCTACTTCCTCGCTCAGCGCGGTCAACTCCCTTGTCCTCGCCAATAATCGCATGCCCAAATTGGTAGCCGAGACCGCGCGGAGCACAGTTAAAGAGTGGGATTCCTCCACTGCCATCTTGTCTGACCTCTGTGCCACATGCAGATGATCTGTCGGTGTGAGCTTGCTGCCAATCATGCCTCCAAGCAACACTGCTCTATTCGGCATTGCCTCAACAATGTTTGGTATTGCCTCAGCAAAGTTTGAGGCCGTGCTGTGATGATATGTGGAGTTTGGGAAGACAGGGTTTGGAGGAGCCCTTATCTGGGCATTCGGTGGTGCAAGTGATAACTCAAGGTTGAGATCATCAAGGTGAGTAGATGAGGATGCCATTGTTTTGTTTCTGGATTTTTTTGATGGTTTTCCTTGAGTTTGCAGGAAGAAATGCAGGGTATCGTCCGCTTACAAAGGCGTGGTTTAAATAGACATATGCTGATGAGGGAGCCAACACCATTTCAGATTTCCCGGGCATGCTCGACTCAATCGCTTCAAGGGGGAGCATTTCTACTTTCACTTTACTTTTCTTTTTTTTTCCTCCGTGTTTTCTGGAGTTTTATGTTTTTGCCCGTTACTTTCATTTTCTGGTGCTTTGTGTTTTTTGCCTTTTCCTTTCGACTGTCATCTTTGTTTTATTTAAGTTTGGGAAGTGTGCTTTCTTTTCCGTTTGTCGTCTTTGTTTGATTTAAGTTTGGGAAGTGTGTTTTCTTTGTCTCTTTCTTTTTCCTTCTGCAACTTTACTCTTTTATTTTCGAAACAAAAACAACCAAAAAAATAAAATAAAATAAAAACATCAATAATGCAGTAGAAATCATTTCTTCACAATGCTCGGTGTCTCGACCATAGGAGCCTTTAGTTTGGCCCTCTGGATGTCCTCTTCTGGGCTTTCACGCACAGCCTCTTGGGGCTCATTGCTCGAGCTCCCAAAGATCGCACTCTTAGCTTGAGCATAACTACTCTCGCGATCTGCTTGCTTGCGTTTACCCGGTCGGTCTAGGTCCTCCAGCTGCTTACGCATGTCTCGAGAGTACAACTCTACCATCTTTGATAGGTTTTTATTCTCGTCCCGCAATACTTCTAGCTGGTGTCGATTCACCTCCACTATCCTTACCCTCTCTCTTTTCAAACTTTTTATAGCACTCTGACACTCTTCAACCATACTTCGCTCCGCCGCCAACTGACCTTTTAGCACCTCTACCTCATGGGATTTCGCAAGTAGGCGATGACCCAAACTTGCGACACATGCTGTACTCTGCACGCTCAGTGTCATGGCATCACTCGTGACCCGGTTGTCATCTCTTGCCCCCAACACACGTATGTCTCTAGGAGTCACTAAATTTCTGCCCACTCCAATGGTAACATCGTTGTCCAGGAGTATTGAGTCAGTTACTGTCACGGGGCCCCGTGCGGAGGCAAAGTAAGGCACCCATACTGGTGTCGCTGCTTGGCCCCATGTATGAGTCGGTGGAGCTAGGTTGAGATCCAACGAAAATGGGTAGGAAGAGGCCATTTGATTTTTCACTTTCTTTTCTTCTTTCTTTTCTCTTTTGTGTGCTTCTCTCTATTTGTCGCCGCACACGTTCCCCAACCCCCCCTTAATTGCATTTTCACCTTTCACCACCTTCAAAGTGAAAAAATCGTCCCGCTTCACCCAAGAGGCCAATAATTCTGGCTTGGGAATGTGTGAGGGGCCTCTGCATGTAACACGTCCCCCACTTTGTTGCCCGTGACTCACAGGAGCCGAGACATCAGGGACCACATTCTCTCTTTTCAAAAATCCAGTCTTTGCGCTCCCAATTCACGTTTCATCTTAAAAAAAATAAAATAATAAAATAAAATAAAATAAAATTTTAAAAAACGTGTGGGCTTTGGATTTCATTGTGGGTCGGGTTTTCACCGTTGTTTAGGTTTCAAAGTGGGTTAACTTTCTTTTGGGTTGGGCTTTCAATTGTTTGGGTTTTAGTTTGCGTAAGACTGTCTATTTAGGGCTTACTGTTTTGAGTGCTTTACTGTTTCGTTTTTTTTTTATTTGTTTGTTTGTTTTGTAAAAAAAATTTTATAATTTTTTTTTTTTGTATTCTTGTGTGTTTTGTGATTTTTATTTGCTTTAATACCTTCATTTGTTATTATGACATTGCTTGTGCCTAAATTTTAAACATTGAGGACAATGTTCATTTCTAGGTTTGGGGGTATTGGAGTTTAGTAAGTAATTTTTTTTAAAATTTTATTATTATTATTATTATTATTATTATTTTCCTTTGTATTTTGAGTCTTGTTTTGTTTTTATTTTTGAGTCCCTTTCCGAACACATATGATGAGATTGTGATAAATGTTTGCATGACTTAAATGAAAATTGGATTTCATTTTAAAAATAAAATTTGGCATTGTTCTAGCATGATATGTTCGAAACCTTTGCACTTACCATTTGTTTCATAATTTTCCAATTAAAGGATTTGCATGACCCAAAGAATTGTATCAAGCATAAATTAGACTTATATAACCATACAATGTGAGCTTTTGAGCCTTATGCTTCGTTTCATGAGTGTTATACACATACTCTTATTTTCTTGTCATCAAAGTTGTTGTTTGATCTCATTATTCATTGATTTGGTTGAACACTTAAAAGTCATTTATTCTTATGCAATTTGATTTCATGACATTTAAGAAGTGATATTAAGGCCCTCTTTGGATCGTTTGTGCCTTTCAAGCTAACCTTATGCATGCTTAAGCATGATTTTCCATTGTTAACCATTTTGAGCCTACATGTAAACCTTTTCTTTCATTTACCAATTACAATTCCTAGCTTTAGCCTGAAAAACAAGAATTTACCTTTCTAAGGAACTCATGAGCTTTAATTTGGATGTGTTTTTCATGCTAAGTTTGGGAAGGGATATTACATTTCGAAAAAAAAAATAGAGAACTTCACTCAATTGGTGAAAGAAAAGAGAAAAGTTGTGATTATGTGGTGGTTAAATGAAATTTCATTTTTGGGTTTCTTTATTGGCCTCAAAATAAATTGGTGTTTGTTCAATTAAAGGAAAGGAGTATGAATCAATGTAAATGAAGGTATAAGGAGTTTTGATCATGTAAAAGAAAAAAAATCTAATCATGATGATTCGAAGCCTTGTAAACAATTATTTTATGCTCTTACATTGTGAGTTCCTTGGACTTTGTATTATCCATACCTTTCATTTCTTACTCACCTTATACCCTTGGCCCCATTACAACCTATCTTAAAGACCTAAATTGATCTTAAATGTCATGTGGTTGAATTGCATGCATTTTCTTACTTTTAAGTGTTTGGCATCCTTCTTGAGATCATATTAATGCAAGTTCTTCATCTTCTTATTTTGAGTTAAGTCCTTTATGGTGTAACTCTAATCTCATGTTTATAACTGAGTGATGCATTGTAGCCCTCTTCTGAGTGATTCATTTGTGAGAGGACAACTTTGGTGAGATTTGAAGTTGAACTTGTGCTTTGTATGATTTTTGAAATTGTGTGAAAACTAAGATTGGGGAATTTGTTGCATTTGGCTATCACACAAATACACTTTGAGCATGTTGTGTTTTGAACTTTGCCACCATGTAAATATTGACAAAAATTGAGCTTTTATTGTGAAAACTTTTGAGTCATGTGCATGAGTCAATTCTCTTCAGAAAATGTTCGGGAAGATTGTTTTGAGTCTTATTTTTGTTTTGTTTTTATTTATATTTTTGTTTTTGTTTTTGTTTTTTTATTTTTGTTGTTTTGCTTAAAGGACTAACACATTTTTTTTTAAGTTTTCTAATTACTTTGTTTTACAGAGTCAGTAAAACGTTTGCGGGTATCGTATCTGTTAAACCCTCAGAAGATACAACTCCTCCTACTAGGGATGCCTAGAGGTTTAAAGGCTTCTTGCATACACTCAATGCAATCGAGTTACATACGAAAGTGGTCTAATTAACTTCTTATTTTGTTTTTATCGGTGTTTTCCTTTTTGTTTTGCTCGAGGACTAGCAAAATCAAGGTTTGGGGGTATTTGATTGGTGCATATTTATATATCATTTTGTACCCTTCTAACTTATGATTTGATTATGTTTTTGAGTTAAACTTGTGCTTTTAATAAATTTTGTGTTTGTTTCAGTGTAATAAGCTTGAGACTCATTAAATGCATTTTCGAGACAAGTTAGCTCAAAACGGTGTCTGCAAATTAGTCAACTTCACGGATTGGACTGTACTTGCTCAAGACGAACCAAATAACGAGCCACACATAATTGGAAATATGCGGAAGTCTAGTTTCTGGAGAATTTTACAGTTTATGATTCCGAGTCTTCTAGAGAAAGTTATACAAGTTTTGGCAACTTAAGGTCAAATTCGGCAGCATCTACGTTACTGGGCCGAATATCACATTTGAAGGGCTTTCCGATTTTGCCTTGAGCTGGGCTGCATATTCTTGGAAAGATAATTCAAAGGATTTGAAGATCCAGATTTTTCCAGATTTTGTAGGAGGGAAGATCAAGCCCAAAACAAGCCCACAAGCTGACTGCAATGAAGTCAATTCCAGTCTATTTTCGGCAGTCAACTTGCAAGGCCTAAAACGCACACTTGTACTGCTCATATGAGAATACATTCTTCATAAAAGTTGTTCCAATGGGTGTCTATTATGACATATCCAAATTTGAGCCCCGTTGGATACATACTGAAACCTCAGGCCTTCCTACACAAAGCCTGGTTCAGAAGAATTTTTTTTTTCCAGCAACCAAAAGAAAAACCACATGGGTTGGCAGAAAAAGGCAGCCACAATTGAACACCTTTGAAAACCCATGTGAAGAAAGCTTGAGGTGCAGCAAAAGAAGTATGGGATGGAATTGATTCCAACCACACTAACATAGACAAGATGAAGTGGGAGTTATGGATTGTATTAAAAGAGGAACGGTGGTGTTGGAATTTATCATGATGTTCCTCCCTCTTAGCCCTATAAATAGAGAAGTCTTCAAGCTTCAAAACACACCCCCAAGGGGGGGAGCTCTGAAACACTTCTCTAGAGCTCCCCTTCCTTCTCTCCCTCAAATTCTCTTAGTTTTGCTTTCTAGTTCTCAATTCTAGCTTTCCTTTTGCTTCTTAGTTGTAATTTATTTTTCTTTTTTAATGTAAATTCTTTTCTTAAGTTTTCAAGTTTAATTAGTTTCCAAGTTTCAATTATGGTTTTTGTTCTTATTTATTATGCTTATAAGTTAACATGCTAGTTTGAATGATTGATCACCATTTAGGCTTGCATGTTAGCTATCTTGGTTTGAATTAAGAGTAGACACCATGCTTTAATTCGAATTGAACTATGAATAGAAAGAGTATGTTTGGACATTCAACAACAGGGATTAGATACATACTTGGTTGTTTAAAATGTTCTTCTATGCTTAATGGATTCCTAATGCTTAGTTTAGGTTAGACAACAGATGATCAAATTAGGGAATTAGGAATACAAGGTTAGGACCAGACATCATGACTTAATCATACTTTAGCTAGAATCAATCCATTAATCTAAATTGAACTTGGGAACTTATCTGCTTGAGTTATTTTCTTTTCTTTCTTTCTTGTTTTATTTATTTTCTTTCTTGTTTTTCTATTTTGTGTAGGAAAACTGAATTGGATTATTCAATCACCAATCCCTGTGGAATCGACCTCGCACTTACATATGCTATACTACCGAACGGCTCGTGCACTTACGAGTATCACAAGTTGAGGATGCAGCTGAATCCATTTTGGTGCAGCTGAATCGAAGCAACAATTGCTTATACGTCAGAGAGGTGAGAGACGATTGAATGTGTTGAGATAAAATTCCAACGTTTCAATAAGACATGTAGATTTGAATAACTTTTTAATTTTCAGAAGTCATACCTGAAGCAATTGGATGACTGCCTAACTGTGATTCATACTGAAAAAAAGGAATAAACAGTAATTAGAATGAAGTACAACAACCACATAATTACATAGCCTCAAAATACAACCAACCGACCAACTCTAAGCAAAAACTTAAATTTCAGGATTCTAACAGTGTAACTACAAAAGAATTCTAACATTACATATCACGAAGCATGAAACTTAAATTGAATCCATACAATCAAAAACTAATATGAAATGCACAGTGAAATCCAAGTACAAAGGAAAACATGATTAGACATTCATGAAACCCAGAACTGAAATCAGAGCGTTACCTAAGAAAAAAAAAAGGAAGTGCAGGGTGTCTTGCAAGTCATGTTCATCATGTTCATGCTTTAAAAATATCCAGAAGACACACAACTCAATTAATAAAATTTCAGATGGCAGTTTAACTATTTTGAGACTGCAGTTTAAGAAAGAATCAACATCTTCATAAAGACAGTTAGAAATCCAAAATGGTTGAAACTGCAAAACGAAGATATAGTTCTTTTTCTTCAAAAATCCTCTTCAGTGGTATACAAAGAAATAATTTATTGCACCCTTAATCTTCGTATCAGAACAATCATTTGGTAGGCATGATTAGAGAAAAGGGAAATGCCAAGCCAACAAAAATTGCAGACACAGCCGTAGGATCATGGGAGAACACCTTTCCAAATGTATGTTACTCCTTTTTGGAACCTTGATCTCTTGAAGCTATTCGAATAACAGTAAGATCCTTAATGATTGCAAAACCTTGTCCCATGTTTTTAAAACCATGAATCTTACTTATTTTATGCACTTTGACATTTAATGAACACAAATGGAATGTCTTGCTGTGAACTCCAAATAACCGAGCAATATAACTTGAATGCCTTCGTTGAAATAGATTCTTAAAAAAGAGAAATGCCAAGCCAACAAAAATCGAACTTAAAATGCATGTTCTAAGTAGTTAGCAGGAAGACCCAGAAACAACCAAAGTAATGTGAACTTTCGACTTTAGCAAGTAAGATGAAGAACATTGAAGGATTAAGAGCCGCAACAACTGCACATCTCATATAAAAAATTAGAAAATCAGAATAGATGAAAACCATTTGGTGAACCAAAAACAAAGGAAAACCGCTACATCTATTAATTGGAGAAACAAAGGAAAACGACAGAAAACAGAATCAAAATACTTTATAAATTACCATAAAGAACTTTTTTTTTTGGGCAGATATGATAAAGAACTTAAGTAGACCAAATACGTGATTTAAACCAACTCAACTTCAGCTAGCTGATAATTTCATTGAACCCAACAAAATTAATTCACAAATAAATCAAAAATCCCAAACCAAAATGAGAGAGAGAGATTCATACCATTCACATCAAACCCATCAAATCTAAATGCTTTCTTCATTGGTGCTTTGGAGAAACTGCATATGTAATCAAAGAAATTTCATTAGGATCCAAAAATTAGAGATAGTAAACCCTTATCAGATCCATATCCTCATTAACCCATATTAAATCAATTTTCAATCAAAGCTCATTATGGAAGAAATTCCATATTAGAAGAACGAAGTACACTTAAAAACAAACATCCACTCATTTCCTAACAATCATAGCCGAGACCCAAGGCTCACTTTCACAACCCATCAGTCAAGTATCAAACTAATATCCAAGAATTCCATAAGATACCATAAAACAATCTCATAATCCCAACATAATCAACATAACTCAAATAACAGTAAAGACTCGTTATTAAGATCATTCTAGTACTCCTCAAAGGGTGAAACTACCTCGGAAGACTCACGGTTAGCCGAGGAGTCAAACAACCCAAACTTGGTCAACTGGGCCCGTGAGGCCCATGACCTCCGATTTTCGATCCGAAAGTTCCAATGGGTTCAACAAGATTTATTATACATGTCCTGCAAGTTTGGTTCGAAACGAACGGTCGGATCACTCGTGATCGCACGATCGGACGGGTACCATTTAACCTCATCTTTGAATCATTGAATCGAAACATTTGGGACTCAATTTCCCGATCTGCGAATTCTTACATGATCCTAGAGATGCCTAGATCAACATGCGTAATCCGATTGACAGTGCCCACGAGCTGCCAACATGTGGGTGCCTTGAGAAATTTCGGCGACCGGAAAATTCTCGAAACACCCAACAACACCTATATCTACATGACCACGGCCAAAAAGTGACCGGAACTTGCCGAAAACACGAGCCAAAAATCGACCAAACTTTAAGCGATAAATCGAGTTCCAAAACTCTAAAATCAATCCTAATCAACCCAACCATCAGCTAGAACACATTGAGAGGATTAAAAAACATACCTAGATCGAAGAAATTGGTGGCCGGAATCACCAAAACGAGCGGTGGAAACTTTACAAAAAATTCGGCCGTTTTTGAGCAAATTCCGGTTGCTGGAGCGATTGTCGGCGGCAGGGAAGGGGTGGGGCTGGAAGAGGGAAGTGAGTTGGTCACTTTGGTACCAGTGCCGCCCAATTTAGTTGCCGGTTGAAGCGGTGGCTGGCCAAAGAATTGGTCGGCTGTAGCTGCGGGTCCCAAAGGGGGGGAGGGGAGGGCTCGGAGAGAGAGAGAGAGAGAGAGAGAGAGAGAGAGAGAGAGAGAGAAGAAATAAAAATTTGGTTTTTAAAACTGAACTTCGAAATATTTACAATTATGCCACTGGGCTTCCGTAGCTTGTAACTTCTTCATTACAACTCCGATTTGAGCCAACTACGTGTCTACGAACTTGTATCAACACTATCTACGTCATTGTACTATTCATTTCCCCAAAATCCTACTAGATTAAAAAGTGACCAAAATAACCCTATCCCCGAGGGCAAAATTGTAAATTGTAAATTTATTACATTAATTAAATAAAACGAACACTTAATTTGGGTCGGGATGTTACACAAAATAACAAAAACCTCAACCTATTAACAAAATAGGCAAAATGTAAAAATAAAACACAAAACAAAATAGGCTTGTGAAACTAATCTTGTGGAATATATAACTTATATTCAACATAAATAACCCCCTTCGTTTTAGAAAATAATGTCAAAACACCATGCAATAGATGTTTTGGGTAAACGTACAGAAATATCAACAACTCCAGGCAAAACCTATACCAACACATTCAAACTAACAAGAGGAACAATTTCCTGTCGTCGGCAAAGGTGGGTGTCTTGAGAAATTTTCGGCAAGGGTTTATACCAACATGATTATCAAAACTCCAGTCAAGACTTATACCAACATGATTAGAATAAAGTACCGTTTGGGAGTGCTTAAATTTTTTTAAAATCAGCTTTAAAAAAAATTTCAAAACTAAGGTGTTTGGTAAACGTCAAGAATCAGCTTTTTTTAAAAATTTCGGTCAGTGATCACCGTTTTTTCAAAGCAAGGAGAAGGCAGCTTTCAAAAAAAAAATTATGCGGTGATTTTAATGAAATTTTGGCTTTCCCATAATGCCCTCACTTATTTTTCAAATGGACAGTCCTTATCCCTCCAATTACACAACTCCCATCTGCAAACTCCTCGAATCAAAGTGCATAGAGAAAGGGGAAGAAGATAAAATTTACGAAAAAAAAAGTGCAAAGAGAAATGAGAAGAAGAAGCCCCATCAAATCAAAGAAGAATTCACTCAAGTGAAGAAGAAGCACCTACAACCTTGAAGAATAGTTCAAGAATCTAAGATTTGAGAGCAAGAGAAAAACAGAGAAGTGAAGAACTCTATAAACATATAAATTATAAAATAAACGATAAAGCGACCATACCTTGAATGATTTTACCAACTACCAAACCATGCAACCACAAAAGATCCAAACCCCAGCTTCCCCACTCCGTCATGTCCAGCCAAAGAAAATCAAGCCCCCAGCTTCCCACCAAAACAAAATCCAATCTTACAATCCCACTCACATACATAGAGCAAAGGACCATAAACTCAAACCTCTCTTGATTTGGGTTTTTTATTTCTTGGTGTTTTGAGGCGATGGAGAAGAGAATAGGAGAGAGAGAGAGAGAGAGAGAGAGAGAGAGAGAGAGAGAGAGATGGGATGGGTACGATGATGGGTTTGTTTGTTTTTAATTTTAATTTTGTATATATATTTTTATATTTTATTAATATAACAATTTTTTACTTTATTAATATAACAATTTTTTTTAGATTAAATTTTTTGATAAAACAGTGTAAATTTAAAAAAGAAAAAAATTTATGTTGTGAAGTTGGTTTGTTTTTGGGGTTCTTAGATTTAGGTCCAAAACAATTAGTTGTCATTGGGTCTAGTCCTCGTGTTTTTGGTTTTAGATGTAGGTCCATCGACATTTATTACTTTTTTCTTGTGTCGATTGTACCCTTTAAGGTAAATAAGGAAAACACATTGAAAATCTAAATTTAATGCATTATTTCCTTGAAATTGAATTCCAAATTTTGAATTTTGAATTTTTTTTCCTTGATAATATTCCTAATATATAGATAAAATACAATTTAATCAATAAAAAGTAAAGACTCACATATTATACCAATCGATCAGACAAGCACCCACATTAAATTATGTACCTGACATACAAGTAAATAATGTTAATACATATTGCTATATATGTACCTGCCTTACAGGTAAATGTTTTTTTCTTGAGTTTTCTTAAGCTGTTTTTTCTGGAGGCTCATATTAATTTATATACATATGATGTGTCTTCCATGTAATAGTTTTTTTTTTTTTCCCAAAGAAATTTTGTACGGATTTTTATCTTAGTTGAGTTTAAAGATCCATACCAAGATATTACATGAGTTCAATTAGCTGGGCTACAGGGTATAACTACCTAGACTAGAGATAATTTATGGATTTAATTACCTGGACCAGAGGTAATTTATGGGTTTAATTACCTGCATATTGCATACGAGGTGTATGCATAGGTACCTTACCTATTGTTAAGGTATGAAGTTTTTATGAACTCTCATTACAAATTTTGATGTCGGTATACCTTGGGAAAATTTCAGAATTCAATAAATAGATTTGCAATTAAATTCAAATCAAATATGATAATTAATATCCTACAAATCAATAACTTACCAGTTTTAGGAATTCATAATTTACCTTATTTATGTTTTAGGTGCATAACTGGAACAAAAAATAAAAAATAAAAAAAGTAAATATCAATAAATTGAAATAGGCATGTAATCTTATGTGGCGCAAAAGTCAAAGGACTTTGATCAACAACAATTTCTGCGTGGATTGCACCCAAAATCTCTCCTCATAATTGGACTTATGCCAAATTTTCTATTTTTTTTTTGTAAGTGTCAAAAGAATGAAGAAAAAACAAACATTTTCGTCTTCATGTCCTTCTTGGTCATTATACACACTAAAAGCACTTCTGATAAAAATTTACCAAACACTTTGACTATTCATAGCAGTTTTTCAAATACAGTTTACCAAATGCCTAGCTATTTTTTGTCACAGCTGATTATTATCGCAGCACAGCAGAAGTAGTTTTTTTAAATGCACAACATTGCCAAACTAGCCCTAACAAGCCAATAATGTGTAGCCTAAACAAGCAAATGAGCATTGACCAAAAAAAAAAAAAAAGCAAATGAGCAACCAACAATGCATAAGCTACGGAGCATTAAAACCGGTCGTCTCAAAATAAGAAAACAAAAGAAAGATTAACAAACTTTAATTAAATAAATTAAACTAATTAAAACTTGATCATGTCATATGGAGTTTTTCAAAGAAAAACTCACAAGCAGTAAAAAAAAATTGATACATGTCTAGGCTTTGAGGAAAGGAAACGTGGGATTTGGCTACTATGTGAAAGGTAACATATAATAATAATAGTTATAAACCTTTTGGGGTAGGTAGGGTAGTCTTGGACTTGGAGGAAAGGAAACGTGTGGGATTTGGCTGTTGTGTAGGGCCCCATGTGTTAAAATAAGCTTATTAATTTATATATTATATATCTGTTGAGGCCTAAAAAGTCACGAAAAGCCCAAAGACATTTAAAGCCCAATATAACATAAAATGTTGGTCATGCGTTAATCCAAGCTGTATTTTGTGAATTAATTCATTAAATAAATAATAGTGTTCATGTCATGCGAGGCCAATAATACATTTTTCATATGTCAATCACCTATCAAGCTCATATGAACCCAAGTCATGTGGTTTACGGGGCTTGTGCGAGGGATTGTGGTGTGGAAGGTTACGGAGGTCTACAAGGCCCACGGAAGCTCTTGGATAATGGAGACTTTGGACTAGCTACTTGGGAGCACCAAAGTCCAAGCCCATTACTTAGAGTTCTCCAATGTGGGTAAGCAAATGAGATATTTTCCAAGCATTTCCTTTTATCCATAGGAAACAGTCATTTTCCAAATGCCTATCTTTACCCGTTGAAAATAAGCCTTTTTCAGCACTCCCTATTACTCATTGGAAACAAGCCAATTCCGACACTTTCTTTTACCCGTTGGAAATAGTCATTTTCGAATGGTTAGCTTTACTCGTTGGAAATAAGAATGTCTCAATGCTCCCTTTTACCCATAGGAAACCAAAGAGAGCCAAAGAGTGTCCCGATGCTCCAACTCTTCCTTTTACATATTGGAAACCAAAGAGAGCCTTCCCCTTCTATAAATTAGGAGGCATTGTCCAAAAAAAATCAACATCTCTTGGTTGCTGCAAGCCTCCCAGCAACCATGAGAACTCACCTTTCTTTGGCTGCTACAAGCATCCTAGCAGCCATCAACCCCCTGCTTCAACCATCGGCCTTTCCTTTAGCTGCTGGAGTAGCACAACAACTTTTTGCTTTGGTTGCTGCAAGCATCTCAGCAGCCATTAACCCCCTTCTTCAATCATCACACCTACTTCCTAGTTGTTGCAAGCACCCCATCCATAACCTTCTCTCCTTGAAATCCATCACCTTCTCTATAAAGCCTTACCAAGTTTTTCCTTCCTTCCAAGCTATAAACACCATAGCCTTTAAATCTCAAGCTTTTCCTCCCATCCTCCTCTTGAAACTCTTAAATCCCCATAGCCATAGCCACAAACAACAAATTATCAACACCCAAACTCAAGCATATCCAACACCAAGCCAAGCACATGCATTCTCATTTGCTAAACTTGTGGATCTTTAGCTCCCACACTCCAAGCTCTCATGCCAAGCTCATATAATCTCATATCAACATCAGCAAGTCATCTTCAACTCTTCGTCAAGCTGCCGGAAACATCAGCACCAAACACGCAGCCGCTGGAAAAAGAACAGAGTACTCCCCTAGGACTTGCTTCTCCCTCAGGCAAGTCCACGGGCAAGAATAAACTGGGCTATTGCCCAAAGGCTGCTAATGTCAGCATGACGTCAGTGCTGACCCACAGCTGCCAAAAACCATTTACTACAAGCAACGTGGCTTTTCCTGGTGCCTCTAATCCAAAAATCTTATCCAATCCAATGGCTCTCCAATTTTTGGCTAAAAAAATTCGAAAATATTTGTAAAAAATATCAAAAAATTCTGGAAATTTCTTCTATAAATACTTACCTTCATACAGATTCATCTCCTTCCAATATTTTTCATTTTCCACACCAAATTTTCTACTACAAAATTCCATTTGTGAAAAAATACAAATGGCCTCTTCCATCGAAGCCGGAGGGTCGTGGACAAATGTTCGAAGAGGTCAAAATCTTGGTGACAAGGTAAAAAAAAAAATTTGCCGTTTTATTCAATTTAATGTCATTTTTTTAAGAGTGGTGATTTTCTCACTCCCCTTTTGTCCACTTACACTCCCTTTTGTTTTTCAATAGTTTTTACTATAACAAAAAAGGGAGTGTAAGTGGACAAAAGAGTAGTGGGAACATAAAATTTCTAACAAAGGGAGTATAAGTGGATAAAAGAGGAGTGGGAAAATTAGCTCCCTTTTTTAAATATATTTCTTGCATTTCCAATTTCATTTTTTTAATAGATTATTCAAGGCAAAACAAAAAAGAGGAAAACCATTACACATGGCTCCTCAAGTGAACAATGCTTGCAGTCGGTTCTAGTGGTGCGTTCCGTGTCGGAAATAATGGCACTATTACGTCCTCCGAAGGAAAATATTCCCCCACAAAGGAAAATTTAATTCGAAAATGTTATCTGAAATTTTAGGTGAGAATTTTATAATAAATAGTGACATGTGGCAACCAAAAATCTTATCCAAAAAAGCTTATCAAATTAATGGTTTAAGCATAAAAAATAGAAAATAAATTAAAGTGAATAGTAATTGCCCTTGCCCCTGCCATTGCCCTTTGGGGTGAAACCAAAAAAGGCAGGGCTACCACTATTCACACGAATAGTGACAAACCTTACCTTGCCTTTGCCTTACCCTTGCCCTTTGGGGTGGAGGTGCTCTTATATAGACTCATGCATTGTGTTTTTTGTGCACATCAATCAAATGACCTCCTAAGATAGTTGGAACAAGTTTTGTTTTTAACCAAGTGTGTGGTAGAGTAAGTTCTTCCTTTTGGAACTTGTTGGTGAATTTTAATTTTATTTAATGATTTCAAATATGAAAACTCGTCGAGGACAATTATGATTGTAATGAATAGACAATATAATTTTTTATGTTTTTGCATGTCTTGTGAGAATTTGAATTTTTATTGTTTATATTTTGTGAGAGGCCCCACATATGTGTGAGCAAATAATTCGGCTTCCAATCACAAGACGCCATGTGAACAAGAAGAATATTTCTTAGGTAAATTAATTGAGCCCATTTATTTAGCAAATTAATTGATACTAAAAATAGAGGTGTTATCTTAAATATGGGATATTATCTTTATTTAAAAAGATAATATCACCAATTAAGATGTTATCCTAATTTGGAGATCTCATCATCAAATTAGGAGATTTGATCCCAATCAAATTCCTAATGGACTCAATCTCTACATTTGGAGAAAGAATAAATTCCTTCCAAATAGGAATTATTCTTTGAAAAACCTTGGATGCGTAGAGCCCTATAAATACACGGCTTCACTCAACACACAAGGTAATTCGAAACTCAGTTCCAAAACCTTAGAAAAATACCCAAAGCTCCTCTCTCCCTCTCTCATAGCCGACGGCATCCCTAGCCGCCAACCTCTCCATTTTTGTCTCTCCACACAACTCCGGCCACCCAGTTCTCACCCTAAAGAAAACTCCATATTCTTTTTTAGCTATTGTTTCTCCTAGATTCAATCGAACTAACTTAGGCATCGGATGGCCTTTGGCCAACATCCCTCGAGTGTGGTCTTTTACTCCAGTTTGATTTTACACAGATTGAAGAAGAGAGAGAAAGAAGTTCAAAGGGTGAAGGATCTTCAAGCGGATATTCTCCCATGAGAATATTTGCACAAACATTTGGTGCTTTCCTTGAGAGCTTCGAGATATACTCAATGCGATGCTCTCGAATCTAAATCAAGGGAAATCCATTTCCTTTCCATCATCAATTTCATCCGAAACCCTCTAATCACCATGGTGGAGGCCCAACCACGAAGAACACGGCAAAAACAACTACCGTTTGTTGGCGAGAATTTCTCTAGGAAACCAAAAGGAATTTCTCTAGTACCCATGGTTCTGCAATCTACCGTCCAATGCACCGCTTCTAGCAAACGCAATGAGCTTTGTCCTACCATGAACACCGGTCTTCGACCTCCAAGCCCGACGACTCACGCAGCCCATAGCCACAGGAAACTAGCCCCAGGCAGTGGTGAAATTCTCCACAGCCGCTGCCATTCACGAATTGGCGACTTCTGCTCGTTGCTTGGCCACACCAACTGCACAGTCGCGTTCATCGACTTCCAAATAGTAAGCGCTGGGGCAAACTCACTTGTTTGACGTCGGAAATCGCCAGGAGCAATGCCTGAAAAGATGGAGGTCTTGATTTAGCTTCGAACGAAGACCTTCCCGATGCCGTTTCGCGACACCATCGGTGCCATCAAAATGATTTGACTCCGATTTGCAAAACCCAGCTAGGACGACACCATTTGCAGCCAGAAAAGTCGCTGACGCGCTAACTGTTGTTCCTCTGGAATTACCCAGCTCGAAGAGGCCATTATGCTCGTCTCCTCGCGACGCCGCTACCACTGATCAAACCAGGAGACTCGGATTTGTCGATCTCTAGTGACATCTAACCTCTTCGTCACAGCAATGGCGACTGAACTCCAGCTACAGACGGCTTCCCCCGTGGCCAGCTTTGAAATATAGAGATAAGCTTTCTCTCTCCTCCACACTTCTTGATTTTACAACTCCTCTAACAAACATTAATGTTTAATATTTAATTTTGAATTAATTCACTTTCTTAATAAAAATTATGATTTAATAAATGTTAGACTTAGTGTAAGTTCTTAGTAGATATTAACAATTAATATTTTATTATGGAATTATAAAACATGCCTTATTTTATTATTTTATTATTTTATCAAGGCACAGGTGATATTATAGTTGGCATATAATCTTGCTTTTATCATGCCTGCTAATTATATCTTATCACTAATCATCAAGAAATTACCAAATGAGTTGGTGATCAACCTGCGAGTCCTTGATCCACCCGATCAACGATTCTCCGGTAAACTTGATCCACTATCCGTTGGTCCACCCGATGCATGGTCCCTCAACTGAGGTCGACAACTCCATCGGGGCCCCGTGGCCGAAGCAGGAAATCCACCTCATGGCCCACGATCGAGGTAGGGTCACCCATGACGAGACTACAACTTCCCATAACGGCAATCTTGGCATCGCCGCCACCTATGGCCCGGTTGTGGAGCAAATACGACCATTTCCTCCTTTGCCATCTCGCTCGACGTTCCCGGCTCCCGCGTACAACTCCAATGAAACCCTAGCCCGCATGCAATTGGGTTCCACGTAATTCTCTCCTCCTGATCTACGCAGTTAAGCAGACCTCAATCTTATAGTCGACCATCGAGGTCAAAGAGTAGAAGACCAAAACAGCTTGGTTGGACAGCTCCTCATGCAGATTGACTTGGTCTGAGACCTTGGCCTTGGATCTAATGGTGAAGAGAGAAGGATGGACGAATGCACCGGCAGGCAATTCGAGAGGTCTCAAGTAGGTCAAGTAGGAACCAACAAGCAAGGAGGAAGACAAGAACATGCTGCTCAACACACATGCATGTCACAAGTATCCGTAAGCCCCTCTAAAAGCCGATCAGATCTCCACTCGAGATTAGGTCCAAGGACCAATGTGCACACAAGACTGGGGGCACAATCCGATGTTCACACCCACTTGGGCCCACAAGGAGGTGTTCACTCAAGGCCAGGCCTACAAGGAGTACACTTCTTATCAGAAGATAAAGAAAAACCCCTAACCACCTTAAAACATGCGCAAGAAGGGCAATGAGTGCCTCCGAGATTACATCAAGAGGTTTAAAGTAGAAAAAGCAAACATCGTAGGGTGCGATGATTGAATCACGTCCTCATCCTTCAAAATGGGCTGGCAAGGGCTTGCTAGCTAAGCACGACTTATACAACGAGCTGACTATCGCTCTCAACCAGACTCTGGCAGAGGGCTTCGCCACCGCAAAACTCTACGCACTCTGGGATGACGATCGAAATGCCACAAAAAAGTCTACCAAGCAGGCCAACCAAATAGGTAGGTCAGAAAAGTGACAAGTTCGACAGTAAGAATAATAACAAGCGTAAGTCATGCGCCCAAGGAGACGCTATGGCAAAAGAGAACTACACCAAGTTCTCCATCCCCATACATTAGATCTTAGCACAAGTAAAGGACAAGGCTTGGGGTAAAGAGACCACCACCCTTGAAGGGAGACCCAGATAAGAGGGATGCTAGAAGATATTGTGCCTTCCATGGGACACATGGGCACTACACAAATGGATGCTTTGCTTTGAGAACGCACCTCGAAGAACCAGTGAGAGATGGCCATTACACTGAGTTTAAAGCAAAGAAGGCCATCCAGCAGATCGAAGATGGCGATGCAGCCAAGGATCCTCCCCAAAACGTCATAAGGATTAACACGATCCTGGCCGACTTTGAAGAATTCTGGCTGACCAGCAAAGAAAAGAAGAAGGAGATTAAACATGCCATTGTTATCTCCCAAGTCTCAACCAACCTCCCATTAGTGGAAGACTATCCTGTGATCGGCTTCTAAAAGAAAGATTTAATCGGCCTTGATCCGCCGCACATTGACACCCACGTCATCAATATTCAAAGAACTCAAGCCATGGTCGACCGAATCCACGCATACGAGCGCAACACAGCCAACATCCTACAATTGGCGGTCATTGAGCATATGGGCCTAGAGACAAAGATCAACAAATCAGTCAGGTCACTAACCGGCTTCAATAGCGTGACTACTCCCCGCTAGTAATCAGATCGCAAACCTTTATGGTCATTGATGAAATCTCCCGCTATAATGGCATCTGGAGCAAACCATGGATTGGCAAGATCAACACCATCACATCTGCCACGCATTAAAAAATCCGTTATCCAATCCCTAAGGGCAATGTTGGCCAGATCAACAGCGATTAGGCAATGGTGAGAAAATGCTCAGCTCAAGGGATAAAGAGAATAAAGCAAACACTGTCCGTCCCTGTATATCAAGTAGATCTGAAGGGAGCATAAAATGCTGAAGAGAAAGCACATCCCTTTCTTGACAATCTAGTAGACCAAAAAGGAAAGGGAATAGCTACTCCCCAATAGCAATCAAAGAGTAAGGACTAAGCCAGGGGAATCCATCTGGAGGCCTTTCTTGAAGAAGGATGGAAGCTCAAAGAGGACGTTGAGCTAGTACCCTTTGATCCTGACAAGCTAGAGAGAAAAGCGTGGATTGACTTGCTCCTAAGCCTTGAAGAGAAGGTAGAGCTTGCAGCCTTCCTCCAGAACAACAAAGACGTGTTCGCATGGTCACCATCTAACATGCCATGTATCGATCCCTAGATCATCTACCATCGTCTTCACGTCAACCCAGCCAACAGACCAGTATCGCAGAAGAAACGAAACTTCGCTCCTGAGCAAGTTGCCACATTGAAGCCGAGATCGACAAGCTCCTAGTTTCCGACTTCATTGAAGAAGTCTCCTAAGAATAGTGGCTGGCCAATGTTGTTCTAGTGGCAAAGAAAGACCAAGTCAAGTAGAGAGTTTTCGTTGACTACATTGACCTCAATAAGGCATGCCCTAAGGACAACTTTCCACTGCCAAGAATTGATCAACTCCTAAATTCAACTTCTGGCAATCAATTGCTAAGCTTCATGGATGCCTACTCTGGCTACAATCAAATCATGATGCGTGAAGATGACAAAACAAAGACCTCTTTGATCATCGAAATGGGTACATATTGCTACAAAGTCATGCCCTTTGGGCTGAAGAATGCTGGAGCCACCTACCAAAGGCTGGTGAACAAAATTTTGAAGGAGCATATCAGCACGACTATGGACGTCCACGTGGACGACATGCTAGTCAAAGCTCCCCAACGAGCATATCACATCAAGAATCTTACCGAAGTTGAATTCGAGCAAGTGCACATTTGGAGTCTTATCTAGTCAATTTTTGGGATACTTAGCCCAAAGGGCCATCGAAGCACATCCAAATCAAATCAAATCAAGGCCACGACAAAAGAAATACAAAGTCTAACAAGTAGAGCAGCAGCTCTCGATTGATTCCTCTCGAGATCTATCGACAAGTGCAGACCATTCTTCAAAGCCTTGAAGAAAGGACAAAAAGACAAGTGGGATGACGAGTGCAAAGTAGCTTTTCAAAACCTAAAACCTACCTCACTTCACCATTACAAGGCGAAGATTTGTTCATCTACCTAGCGGTGTCCAACTCAGCGATCAACTCAACTCTTATCCAAGAAGAGCTGGGGGCACAACATTCGGTATTCTACACGTCAAAAGCCCTCCTTGATGCAGAGACTCGTTATCCAAAAATGGATAGGCTCATTTTGTCGCTTGAAGTTTTCACAAGAAAGTTAAGACCCTACAATCAAGCTCACTGGATAATAGTCATGATAGAAGAAATGGGTTATCGAACTCAGTCAATACGACGTCCTCTACCGGCCAAAGACTACTAGAAAAGCCCATGCTTTAGCATATTGTGTTGTAGACTTTACTCCGACAACCGAATAAGAGAAGCTAGTCATAAAAAACAAGGAAAACTCGAGAACAGACGATACCACCTCCGCCAATCCAAATTTGCCCAAAGACATGTGGCAGTTGCCCGTAGACGGAGCGTCGATTCATAAGGGAGTTGGAGCAGGCGTTGTCATAATCACCCTAGACGGAACTTTATTGGAACAAGCCATCACACTGGGCTTTTCAGCTTCAAACAAAGAAACATAATACATGACATTGCTCGCCAGATTGTGCTTAGCAAAAGAACTGTCGATCAAGAGATTGGCCATCTACTTGAACTCCCAGCTGATCACAAATCAAGCTTCAAGCGAGTACATGGAAAAAGATAAAAGAATGATCCAATACCTCCACAAAGTCCAAATGCTTTTGAAGGAACTCCCCACTTTCACTATCCAACAAGGTCCTCAAGCATAGAACACTTATGCAGATGCATTGGCAAGCTTAGGATCAGTGCTGGACACCCATTTAGCTGCTTCATCCCGATCGAACATCTTGATTGTCCAAGCATCGAAGAGATAGAGATAATCGATTCAGTGCAGATTGATAAAGACGCCAACTGGGAAGACCCCATCATCCACTATTCTGTGAATGGAAATCTGCCAAAGGATAAGTTCGAAGCTAAGAAGGTCCAGCAAAAGGTTGCGAGATACTACAAGCAAGACAACAAACTCATTCGTAGATCATACTCTGGCCCTCATCTCCCATGCATAAAATACCCTCAAACACTTGAGGTCCTCTGTAAAATTCACGACAGCAAGTATGGAAACCACTTTGGGGAAAGGTCACTCGCCTAGAAGGCTCTAAGCATAGGCTATTTCTAGCCTACCATGCGCCATGACTGGACCGAGTATGTCAAAAGATGTGATCGCTGCCAACGGTACAAGTTAGTTCCTAACCTGCCTGTCGAAGTCTACCATACGTAGAACAATCCATGGCCATTCTTGCAATGGGCTATAGCGGAAGGAAAATCGGTAGATGAGTTCCCTAGAGTACTATGAGCCTATCGAACCGCCAAAAGAAGATCAACCGGTGAAACCCCATTGTCCCCTCCATAAGCATTGAGGTGGGCAGTATCGATGTCCTCATCTCCATTGGCGTAGTAAGGAGCAGTCCCATTTGTGCAGTCCAAGTAGCCCATCTTGTAAGCATCAATGATAGCTTGAAGCTTGGATTTTTCAACAATCTTGTGGTAGACACCAAACTTGGCCAGAAGCTTGTCATAATTATGGGAGATATCAGCATTCTTATGCTCAAGATGAAAGTAGGCCTCTTTTCGACTATCCATGCTAGCAACAGAAGAGTTGAGTTCACTGTCCTTCTTAGCAAGGGAACTCTTCAACTAAGATATAATATCCCTCAGTTCAGACATATTCTTTTCGTAACGGATCTGCTCGACCGAAAGCTTGCCAGTCAAATCAGCATTCTTCTTCTCCAACTCGCTGAGCTGAGCAGAAGAGTGGGCAACAATAGACAAGTTCTAGATGGCCTCAACAACAAAAACTACTCATTTTTTAAGCAAATGAACAACCGCTTCCTTTTGCTTCTCCAAGGAAAGACTTGAGAATGTGCTAAGGTCACCAGCCTAATGGATATCATCAACCAGCTTGACACACGCAGATGAGCTTGACAGGAAGTTGGTCTTAAGCAGATCAGACACACCTGCATCCCCTACAGGGTTGGACTTGTCAACCTTGGGATCAGTCGCTCGCATTGCCGAATAACCCTTTCTCCTGAGCAGAGGACTCTTTGACCTTCTTAACTGCTGCCATCCTCCCTTCCAAGGTAGTCAACGACGCCGAATCAACTCCATGCTTGACTGCTCGCTACTTAACAGCTGGATCGCGATGGTTAGGTGGATGAGCAGACATCCCAGTTCGATCTTCTTCCCTTGACCGGTGCAAATGACTTGAATTTTGGAGAAGAATATCTGCATCTCTATGCCTCTCGGCAAGTGAGCTGGTTATGGAGTTGACCTCTTCACGGGGCAGATCACAATCTCTGTGCTTGTTAGTAGGAGACTTGAGCGGAACTTCCCGAATGTTTCGCATACCGCCAACCTTTTTGCTATATGTGCCGACGAGATGCTTAACCCTATCAGATGATGGGGGAGCATATCCTACTTTAGTCTTCTAAGCAGAAGAGACCTCTTTCAAGGAAGACTTGGTCACAACAGAAGGAAGTCTTGGCTTCTTTCTCAACGGAGACACATTCCTCGTGACAGGACCCGCCCCGGATTTCCTCGGAAACCCGGGACGGACCCCGTCTTGTATTTCGGCATTCCCCAGATGCCGGGCCCACTTACTAAAAACCCGAGACCTTCTACCAAAAATTTTGGCAGAGTCTCCCCTGTAAACAGGACATAACCCAAAAATTCCAACATGTCAGAAACACAGTTATAGATACAACCCAACTGCCAGCATGCATTACATACAGTACAGTGTTACAGAATATGGCCTCCGGCCTCAAAATACCAAATCCTAACAGGCGATAACAGAGCATCAAATAGAATTCAACACACTAGCAAAAATGAAGTTTTTCGTAATTACATAGCACTGAGGCTCCGAGGCAAGCTCAAGTACTGCAGCTCGTGATAACAGGGTACAAAACACGGCACTGCAGCTCCTTCCAGTCAACTACTGGCTGTGGGGCGAAAAACAGAAAATTGTGAGTGGACAAAACAAGGTTTAGTTCAATTTAAATCAAAATAGTATAACCTCACTTTTATAAAACCATGCATGAAAACAATGCATTAAAAACCATCATAATCATATATATATATTTTGCTCAAACCCGAGCTAAATCCGAAATCCAGTGAAACTTACAATTCAACCCACCCAAACCTTTCCTTACAAATCTCAAATCAAACTCTCGAAACCCGTGCCCACCGGCACGACGAGCGGGGAAGTATCCTCGCTCAAAAAATAAGAACAATTGCATGGCTATAACAATATGAGAGATATACTCTGTGTATATATATATATATGACACACCTAATTGTACCGGGGAAACAATCCAACAAGGGATTGTTGACTAGCTCACAATTATCAGCCCTCAAACGGACTATGTGGCTAGGGACAAGCCGTCCAACTGGGGGACTAACTCTCAGCCAGCACGTACGGACGAAGAATCAAGACCCGTACGCCTGAAAACAGTCCTACGTGCGCAGACTACCCAATTAAGGGTCTACAGCGACACCCCGTTAAGGTATGCCCCGGGTTCCGACATTTCCAAGTATCTCACAATCCATATCCACAATCCAAATCAGGGGAGGTACACAGGGTAGTGCTTACAGCACTCCAAACTGACATTCTAAACTCATACTTTTCCTCATCTCATAACACCCCAAAGTACCTCACACAATTTCAACAAGTCAACACTTTCCCAATAAAATACTTATATGCTTCAAGATACTTTATATGTCAAAACCCATATAAATTCCAAATAACTTTATAACATAACATATTCAACATATGAATAAATGGATACGAAAGGATGGGTTTGCATAAAAACCATTTAAATCTTCATGCATAGAAAGTTCATTATAAAACCATGCTATTTACTTGAAAACAAAATCCACTCACAAATAATCCCAAGCTGCGTGACCCCGAGAGGGTCCTGCCTGATCTGAAGGCGGAGTCGGATTACCTATTTCAGAATAGGAACACAACATTAAAATCCAACTCTTCAAAAATGGGACTTTAAAGTAAAATCCTAATTTCCCGGGTTTCTCTTAAATATGAGGGACGAGACGTCCCCAAGGTCCAATCTAAGGGTTTCCAAACGCTGGAAAAGTCTCGGAAGACACTCGGTCAATCGGACTGTCAAAACTTTACGTTGATGAATCGGAACATCCGGGGCTCCGATTCACGATCCGCGAACTCCTATACGATCCTTGGAATACCAGGAACATTATACGTGAGATTGGGTTTGATCCAACGGTCCAAACACATCAAACCCGAAAATCACAGATTAGGTAAAATTGGTTCGAGGTCCATACGATATCCAAATTGAGATCCGTCAACTCCTACGCGTGGTGGCGCGGTTACTGTTCCGGTGACCGGAAAATTTTAGAGTTTTGGCTCCAAACTCCTAACCTAAGTAGAACACCTAATTTGGAGTCACTTTTCTTCTTGGGTGGAGGTCAGAAAATGGCCGGAAGTAACCGGAAATTCCAACTGAAAACCGGCTGAAGCTTAGGGTTCCAAATCGAGTTTCAAAAACTAAAAATCAGCTAAAACCTACCCAACAGCCAGCTAGAGCACGAAAATCAGTTGAGAAATCATACCTCACTCGTCGAATTTGGTTGAGAATTGAAGGAGAACGAAGGTGTTGAAGTTTCGTGATTTTTCCGGCCAAAAACGCGATTTCCAGGCAGCTGTGCGTCGGGGATGGCCGGAGGAAGGCTGGAGCTGGCTGCTGTGCGACGCCGGCTTGATTCCTGGTCGACCCGGAGGTGGTTGACGGTGGCTGGGTGGCTGGGTGGTGATCGGGTGGAGGTTTTGTCGAAGGGGAAGGGAGAGGTCGCGGGAGAGAGAGAGAGAAATGAGAAAATAAAACTGAAAAATCTGATTTTATCAAAAATATTTTCTGAAAATTTTAAAATAATTCCCCAACGATTTTTCGATCGTAACTTCCTCGTTTCAAGTCCGATTTGAGCCTACCGCGTGTCTACGGACTCGGCTTAGTACCACCTATATAAAAATACCACTTGTCGTCCCAAAATCACTCGGGATAAAAATTGACCTTTTTGCCCCCACTTCAAGGGCAAAATTGGAAATTCTATATTTAATTAAATAAAAAGTGAATAGTCTTTAAATTTTGGGTCGGGATGTTACACCTCGCCCACAAAGTCGCAACTTCATCTCTTGAGGACTTGACGTTAGCCTTTTTTTTAAAGGGGATTCGACAAAACAATCCTCCTCTTCAGTAGGCATATCATCAAAGTCTGACCATTCTGCTTTCATCTCTCAACATCCTGGGCAGGGGGCAGACCGCCAACTTTCTCCCGATACTTGCTCAACAGCCAGGGCCACTCACGAAATTCAGAGCCCGATCGACCTTAACCATGTATGACCCAAGGTCTAGTCTCTTGCAAATATCATTCTCTACAAGCAGAAGATTGAAATTAGTTAGTCACACTTCAAGAAATTTTTTTAAAAAAAGAGGAAGCATATCGAAACAGCAATATGACGTACCGTCACAGTAAGTGAAGGGAACAAGTGGACCATCGCCAACATCACCTTCCCACCGTCCCCTGACTTCTAGCACATCTGCATGCCATAAATGATCTCTTTGGCTGAAACTGTCAAACAGCTTGGCATTGCACACACAGACTTGAGCATACCTCTTGTAGCGCCTCACTTCGAAGAAGTTAAAGAACTCTCGCATTGTTAGATCCAACTTGAAGAAGCGGCTCAATTTCTCAAAGCACATGATCGCCCGGTAGACGTTCAGAGTACATTGATTTGGAGTACACTCCATGGCACAGAACACCTCTTTGAAAAACTTTGATAGCGGGAACATGAAGCCCAAGAAGAAATAGACGGGACGGAAGGTGATGATTCTAGCATCTGGATCATTCGCATCCACACAAGGTGCATCGTCAGTCAAAAACTCCACCAGCGTAACATGCAAATCATCAAGTATGGCAGAGGCATAAATGTCACCCCACTTCTAGAACTGAGCTTCAGACATAACGCAGTGCAGATTAGCCACAAATCTCTTCTTGTGCACTTTGGAGCCTCCCCACAGATACAAAGGCGCTTGTGAGCTTGGTGACCGGCTACCATCCTTGGAAGACATGGTCAATGAACAACTGTAATAAGGGAAGAAAATTACAAGTCAAATAGCATGTCAAAACCCTAGAGTTGCAATTCAAAAAAAAAAATTACAGTAGCCGCAACCAATGACCACCTTGGCAACACCCGCTGTTCACTGCGAGGCCTACCTAAAGCACAAAAACAATGAGTGACGAGCTCAATAGAAGCACAACAATAGCTGTTGCCGCCTACTGCAGCAGCAATCACCGCCGTGCCACCACCATATGAGGTGACCACGCTGCATCATTCCACCACTGTGTGATGCCAACGCAGCTCACACCAACCAGTCCTCGCCACTGTAGGAAGAAAAGAAAAAAAAACTCGCTGCAGGCGTCGCCACCGCAGCACCACCGTCGTCGTCGACACCTCTAGTCACGGCGACAACCAGTAGGATACCCAACTAGTCCTCGCCGCAAAGAAGAAAAGATGAAGAGAAAAAAACATGCTTGACTTACCTTGGGATGCACGACAACTCCCCTCTTCGACGAGCAATACAAATTCTCCAAGATCTCTCTCAAGCTAGAAAGTAGAGAAGACAAGTTTATAATTTGAAGAAGAGTGAAGAGAAACCTTGTATTTATATAGGTTGGGCATCCTAGGTCAAGGTGGAATCACAAGCCTATTCCCATTGGGAACCCAACTCTAAGGAAAGTCAAAAGCCTACTCCGATTAGGAGCCCAATTTGTGAAAAGAGTCGAACTCACAGATTAGAGAACATTTTTCATCTCCTACATACCTCACAAGTGCCATGCAGAAGTTGGGGGGCATTTGTGGGAGTAAATAATTCGGCTTCCAATCACAAGACGCCGTGTGGACAAGAAGAATATCTCCTAGGTCAATTAATTGAGCCAATTTATTTGGCAAATTAATTAATTCAGTAAACTGTTGTGTATTAGAAAATGTTATTTACTGCTCATCCAGAGACAAAAACAGAAACAGTGATAAGTGTGTGATTTTTGAGATTTTCTATTTAAACCCCGCACTTCTCTTTGTTCACCCCAATACTTAAATCATTAAGCTGTAAGTTTTATTGTTGTGTAAAAAGACAGAAAAGGTCATTCAACTTAATTATTAACCCTAGTACATCTATACACACACCCCACACCCCATCACTCTTCATATCAAGTTTCAGAAAAATATAAACTCTTCTACATCCTATTGCCAGAGTACTCTTCTCTTTAAAAGACATAGAAAATTGACAAGTCTACCTCTTTAAATATACGTGTGAGTTGATGGAAAGGCTTGTTGATTATCAACTCAACAATACCTAAGTGTTGGAATTCCAGTTACAGTTCTTGGAGAGAGGTAAAGTTGTTTTCTTTCTCTAGAAAGTATTAAATTTCGGGTTTAGGGTTCTATTTGTTTGTGTTTTTTTTGCTGGGAACAAAGAAAATTGTGGGGTTTAAATAGAATATCTCTTTTATTTCTTATTTTTTCAGTTTGGGGGTATTTAAGGTGGTTTGGGAAGATAGTGGGGTTTTCTTAGAAATTATGAAAATTTAAATTAAAACAAAAGTGTGGGGTTTAAATAAAAAATCTCTGGTTTTTTGATAACCAAATAAACAAGAATCTGATATATAAACACACTCTCAAATGAGTCATCGTCTCCACAGCATCCTCCTCGGCATCACTATACGCACCCATCGCTCCATTCCACCCCACCTAATTTGCCGTTTCCTCGCATGCCAAATCTCTTGGCCTCTACGTGTTTGTTTATATGGTAATTTATACAGTTTTGGGTTCTGCGTTTTGTTTGCAGGGGTTGGTTTTGTAGCGGTAGATTCAGAAGCCAGACCCACATGGAAAGCCATGCTTCTTGTGAGGCGGTTGTGGGTGACTCTGAGCTCTTGGTTAAAAAAAGGGCTGCTATTTGTAATGCCGGTCCCGCCAAACTCCAGGTTGCCCACCTACATTCCCTTTGTTTTTTTCTTTTTCAATTCTTATGAAGCATATGTTTGATACCCAATTCTTTATTTTTCTCCGACCAGAAAAAGATTCATTATTTTTCTTATTTAAAGTTTTTTGGGTTTTTTAGGTTGGAAATTTATGCTCAAATTTTGTGTGTTGTGTTTTAAATAGCGACAAAGTAAGATAATTGAGAGCAGTTTTCTTCCATTGAATTTTTTTTTGAATGTGCAGATTCCATTATTGTTTCTAGAGGGAATTTTGTTTATGTAATTTTCATGTCAGGTAATAGCAGATTTTGATGGCACACTAACAAAGTACCGGGTCAATGGTTGTCGGGGACAAAGTAAGTGTTTTGTGGTCTTTGAACTTTATTCTTTGTTATCACTATCTGTTTGAAAGATTTATTTATTTTATTTTTGATATTCATTGATAACAAGAGTAGGCAGTCATGGTCTTTTGCAACAGGAGAACCCGGAATATGATAAGAAAAGGCAGGAATTATATGAACATTATCATCCGATAGAATTCTCCCCGACAATTCCAATTGAAGAGAAAACTAAGCTTATGGAAGAATGGTATTTTTCCTACTTAATTGAATCTTAAGGAAGGCCCGGGATTGAATCAAAATGAATTCTTGTGTTGTTATATGCTTCTGGGTAGCCTCTATTAGTCTATTTTATTTTTTATTATGATCACCTAACTGGCATGAATTGGTTCACCTGAAAGTTCATGTTCATATGGAGCTATAACAATGTTACCTCAGTCCAAGGAGCTATAATATGTTACCTTAGTCCAATAATTGAGATCACATTAATACTGATTGCATGGATACAGGTGGACAAAAACTCATGGTCTCTTAATTGAGGGAGGCCTTACCTATGATGGAATAAGGCAATCTGTCGCTGACTCCACAATTGCTTTTAGGGAGGGTGTTGTCGAACTATTTGAGTTTTTGGAGGTAAGTTTAATTTTGCTGCAATAATTATGTGAGTAACTGGCTACATATATGCCCTGGGATAGAAAGAATCCATTGAAGATTTTGATCTGTTTAATGTTTGAGTTCATTCATAATGAATTAGTTTATGTTGGCTTGGTCATTTGTTCTCTGATGCAACATCCTAAAACTAACTCAGTTTAATTTTTTTCCTTTCATTTTTTTAGTGGAAAACAGAGAAAAACTTATTCTCATTAAGCTATGCCATTGCTGTTTCCCTCTACCCACTTTTGCAGGAAAGAGACATTCCCATTCTTATATTTTCTGCTGGACTTGCTGATATCATAGAGGAGGTTAGTTAAGTTTTGTGGCCATATTTCTTGCCATTTTAAATTTCTAGTTCTATTTCACAACTTTCTTGTGCATTAATACCTTTTCTTGTCATTGTTCCAGGTCCTTAGGCAGAAGATTCACAGACTTTTCAAAAATGTGAAGATAGTCTCAAATCGGATGGTATTCGATAATAACGGTCACCTTGTATCTTTTCAAGGTATCCACTAATGCTGAATTGTTTTCACACTATAAAGAGAAATTATAAAGATAATGTCCTACTATGGTATATCAGAAACAAGTTGTTCTGAAGAAAATATGTTTTGTGTTTATTTAAAACTTGTTTGTTTGTTTGTTTTTTTGTCCAGTGTCAAGGCTGACAATATGGGTAGGCATCCCCTCTCCTGAACCCACCAAACCTTAGCTGGTCCAAAACCTAGGACTTGAAACACACCCTTGCATTTAGAAGAGGGCTGGCTTTTGCTACATTGCTACTAGGCTCTAAGGGCATCCACAATCATGCTCTCTATTTTTTAGTTAAATTTTAGCTTAAAACATATAAACATTATTTTAGGAGCTCTCTATAAAATTTAAACTCTAATCGTGCTCTCTAGTTTAGGGAGTCATAAATGCTATAACTCTTTTTTAATTGGTCCATCTCTATTAAAAAATCATATAAAAAATAATATAAAAAATAATTAACATTAATTAAAGGTTTGAAATACTCATTAAATAAAGCAGCATTAAATTATAGAGAGCCACTAGGAGTTCTTTCTCTCTCCTCAGATTTAGGAGCTCCTAGAGATCTCCCTATTTTAGGAGGTGGATAAGGAGCATGGTTGGAGTTGTATTTTTCCAAATCCTCCCTAAAATTTGTCTAAGGAGGTGGTTTAGGGAGCCCATTGTGGATGCTCTAAGGCCATTGGAAAATGGCACTAACGTACAATTTCCACTTTTCTTTTATCTTTCATTTGTTTAAATAACTTTATTATTTTTTCCTCGACACAAAAAAGTAATGTATGCAAATAGAAGTAATTATTTGGTGAAGTTTTGTTTTTATTCCGGTGAGTTGTTTCGGCATTAAATGAAAGCTGGGTACTTTGTTCGTACTCTGATTTTTTTTTTTTACTTGATTTTACAGGGAAGATGATTCATAGTCTGAATAAAAATGAGCATGCTCTGGATATGGCTGCTTCCCTTCATGATTGATTAGGTGATAATATAGATGCGCCTACTTATGAGAATGCCTCGGTCAAGATGAGAAGAAATGTGCTGCTTCTGGGTGATCACATTGGTGACCTGGGAATGTCTGATGGCTTGAACTATGAGAATAGAATTTCCATGGGATTTCTGTAAGTAATAATTTATTGTACTGCATACTTAATATATATCATAGAATTGACGAGTTATGAATCTAAGAGTAACTTTTTCATAATTCAGTACTCGTGTTAACTTATCTTTCAAGCAACTTCTTCAATAGCAAGTAGAATGCAAAATGGATATCTCCCGACAATGTATTCTTCATTTCAGAATATATTGTTCTAAATCTGCAAAGAATTTGGAGTAAAACTGTATTTAATTAGTTACTTGTGAAACATCATTGTCAACTCTTATGAGTTCAGGCTGCTTCCAAAGTGGTGTATAGCTAAACATTAATGTCATAAATATTCTTTAAATTTTGATTTCTGTAATCCCAATATTAAGAACTGTTTTACTGGAGTCCTTTGATGTTCTATATCCTGCTTCTGCACTGCATCATGTTTTAAATTCCCTGGCATGGATGCTTCATGTCCAAATGTTTTGTTGTTCTAAAATTTAATATGCTTGCTATTGAGAAGCAGTTCCGTTTTCTATGTTTTTCTTATATGTTTCAGCAACTCTACCACAGTCAGTTTAGATGGTTTAAAAAAGGGGAAAGGGCAAATTCTTTACTTATTCATGGTCACATTTTGTTAAATATAAACGGGGCAAATATTATGCTTGTTCACCTTTTGTTACATTATAAACAGGGCATGTGAGATGCACACTCACACAATAATCCTATATTCTGCATTTGTTTTTCTTTTTTCGTTTTCTTTTGTTTCTTATCTTTATGTAATGGTATTTTTAATTAAAGTCGCAATTAAAAGCCTGAAATAGATTTTTTTTTGTGGTCAGTCAGTTACAGTTTAAACATTTAAATATATATATG
The DNA here is from genome assembly GCA_020521455.1 of Prunus kanzakura. Classification (NCBI taxonomy): domain Eukaryota; kingdom Viridiplantae; phylum Streptophyta; class Magnoliopsida; order Rosales; family Rosaceae; genus Prunus; species Prunus kanzakura. The sequence goes on along the minus strand of BPUM01000279.1, from coordinate 48,674 downwards.
AGATGACTGAATGTAAAACTTCTCATACTTTTAGCAGCACAGGAAACATAATAAACATTAAATATGAGTGGCCTGCTTGAAGAGAAAGTCAAACTGGTATGGTGGATCAAAACCTGGTAAACCCGGGGGATTATCCATTTTTCGGTTTTCAAGAGATGGGTTTTTCAATAATCCTTTACAGCATATAATTTCAGTCTTTTGACATTTTAGCCCATTCCAACTGGCTCACTTTTACAGTGGTCTGGTACACGAAAGCCTTATTTTTCTAGTTTGAATCGTGTTAATTAAATCTTTCAAGTCCAAAAAGTTTCAATTTAGCTGGTCTTGGGTCGGCTTATTTTTATTTTATTTTTTTGTTGACAAAATATTAGCCCACCCCTTGTAAAATTTCGGGTTCTGCCCTTGTTGTTACATAATCCTCATTTTCTAGTTCTCATGGTTATTACATGAATAATATAGGTCAAAAAGTAGGGGGAACTGATTTTTCATTAACTGTGAAGTAAAAATATAACTAAGTGCCACCTCTATTTTACTTTTAGAACTTGTAATATTGTTACATTTCAACCTACAATTAGAGGCAGCTGAATTTTTTCATTAAGTGCCCAAGAAGTTAAAGTTAATTGATTGTTTTATTTTAATGGAAAGATAATGAACAAAGAAGTTACATTTGCACATCCCCTTGGTTTATTTTTCAAATCTGATAAACTAGCCAGACAAAGAGTTATGATGATCCATAAATTGATTTAGTTGCTGAACCATGTTAACTGCTGTTTCAGGAATGACAATGTTGAAAATTCTCTTGATAGCTACCGCAAAGCCTTTGACGTTGTTTACCTGGTGAGTTGAAAGCCTTGAAAGGTTGTGTGGTTGTTTTGACTATTTTTGGTTTCCAAGTAATTGCAATTACACCAAACCCCCTATAGTGTAACTGAAATTGTCCATTTTATGTATTTGTTGGGAAGAAGATGCACGGAAGCTGCCCCCAATTCCTTCAATAGAAAGAAAATAGGTTTCCTTCCCCTCCATTCCCATGCCGATTTGGGATATCAAGAAAGGACCACACGCATTAGGAAGATAGTCAGAAATAAGATAAAAACAAAGTAGATGTGAGATGAGAGAATTGCTTGAAATGATGACTTCATTTTCCCTAATTTTAGTACGAGTCATCTTTTTTGTCTTTTAGTGAAATAATTTCATAATGATATATTTATTTATTTGTAATAGCTGTTGGTGAAATTGACATTTGAAAGAGAATATGCTCACTGGTGACTTCTGAAATGGGATCATTATACTTATAAAATTTACAAAGTCAGCATTTTTCTGGACAAAGTCAACTGGGTATCTTATTATTTTTTCACCAAAGATTCCTTCACTATATTTCCAGTTTCAAAGTGCTAAAATATTTGGTTGTTGCTCGGAACTAAGCAATCATGAGTGTGGGAACCTAATTAATTCGCAAACCTAGGTCAAATAATTCCTTCCATTTGGGGATTATTTGACCTAATCAGGAATTATTCAATTTAATTGGGGGTTACTCAATTAAATAGAATGATTCCTAATTAGGTTGAGGATTGATTTAAATTCCTACGAATATTCTCAATTAATGGAGGAGTTACCTAATTAAATTAGGTATTGATCTGATTGCTATCCTGATTAGGGATTTGATTTAAATCAATAAATCAAATCCCTAATTAAGTCAAATCTCGCCAAATTGGGGAGGAATAATTCCCTTCCATCTACGGAATTATTCCTCTGAAACCCTAGCTCCCGAGACTCCTATAAATACCTAGCTACACACAAGGGTGAAGGTACGTCTAAACTCCTACTGAAACTCTGCAGAAATCATCTCTGAGAAACCCTAGCCACCTCCTTTCTCTCCCTCTTTCACATATAAACTCCGTACCCTATTTAGCTATTGGTTTTTTGCCCTAAATCAATTGAACTAATTTAGGCATCGGAGGGCCTTTGGCCAACACCCCCCGGGTGTGGTCCTCTTATTGTTATTCGTTTTGCAGGGAGAAAGAGAGGCGGAGAAGACGAAGGAATCTTTAGGCGAATATTCCCGTGAGAGGAATTTGACTCCCACAATGAGCTAATTCCTCCCAAATATGGATCCGGATCTTCTGCTCTGATTTTCTCTGCCATAATCTACTTTACTTAAAGGTTTATAATCTTCCCATCAAATAAATGACAAACATAAATTTACACATCAATGATAAAAGAAAGAACAATTGTGTATCTTTGGCAAGCATTCCTATTGATATATCGACATGTATAAAAAAAAAACAAAGAAAAAACTAGTTAGTATTATACAAATAAAATTTCATAATAAAGGTATTACTGAGAGCATAACATACCCATGATTCCAAATGCCATCTCCGGTTTGATCAATATTTGAAGCTGTATGTGGCTTATCGATCATCAAGTTCATAGCATGTATAAAGTAGTTATGAAAATTGATTATAATAAATAAAAAACTTACCATGACTTATAAAAAGGATATTATAAATCTTAATATACCTGACCCCACACAATGCATTAATATAATGGCTTAAATGTCGAAATGGTCCCTATGTTTTATCTTATTGGTCAATTTAGTCCCCGTGTTATTAATTTGGCCAATTTAGTCCCTGTGTTTGTATCTGTTAACAAATTTGATCCTTTCCGTCAAAATTATGTTAAAACCTAAAAAAAGGACATTTAAAATTAATTTAAAAATCTGTAATTAATTATAAAGATTTAAACTCAAATAATAATAATGCTAAAATGATTAAAACCCACACAACCTCAACCTCCAATGGTCTCGATTCCTGTAGGAAAAAAAAAAGGTTCTTAGTCGAATTGATGCCTACTCTTTTCATGCTGCAATTTTTCTTCTCTCTTATGTTTTAGATTTTCTCATACTCTACCCTTCATCTTTCTCTCCTCTCCGATCTATTGGCCTGAATGTCATTGACTTTTGCTGCAACGAGGATGATCAATTCGCAGTAGAGCCATCAAGGTTACAGTGACCGGCTATGAAGATCTTCGTGATTTGTCAGAGAGGAAGCCGCGAGAGAGAGAGAGAGAGAGAGAGAGAGTTGTTGTGGTTTAGGTGGGGTTGGAATGGTGGTGAGGGTGGCTATGGGTTTGGGGTTGGAGTGGTGGTGGTGAGGGTGGTTGGGTTTGGGAGGTGGTTGAGGTGTGTGTGAAATTGGGGAAGGTGAAATTTTAAAAAAATATACTCCAAATCAATTACAGTTTTTTTAATTAATTTTAAATATTTTATATTTTATATTTTTAAGGGAATGGACCACATTGACTAACATATACAAACACAAGGACCAAATTGGCCAAATTGATAACACAGGGACTAAATTGGCCTATGAGATAAAACACAGGGACCATTTTAACATTTAAGCCTAATATAATTGAATTAATGTTTGTAGTCTTGTATTAATATAATTGAATTCATGTTTGTATTTTTGGAAGAAAAAAAATAATGTTTGTAGTTAATTTGGGCTTAAAGTCACTTTTGGTCCCTGTAGTTTGGCACTTCAACCACTTTTGACCTTGTAGTTTTAATTTCGTCACTTTTGACCATGTAGTATCATATTTGTTGCAATTCAAGGACATGTTAAAATTTCCATCAATTTCTTTAACTGAGCCATCACGTGCCCCTCACGTGGAGTGGATGGTCAATTTTGTCGGCCCAAAGCCCCACGTAAAAGCTCATCTCTACCTCTTCCCCAGGGAGTGCGAAATTGCCCATTTTGAAGCATATTAGGATTAGGACTCTTAAAAATTTAGTGAAATTCGTCTAGGTTTACAATTGAGTGCAACGAGGGTGCGAAAAAACTAGCAGAACTTCAATAATTGAAGTCAATGGAGGCTTCAATAATTCAGGTGAATTCAAAATCTTTAAAGGTTCAGTTTTCTGTGCGAAATTGTTTTATAACTTTTATTCAACTTTTCAATGCATATAAGTGGGTTCCAAGTCTTTTGTTTATTCCATTCTTTTGTGGCCTTGTTTTTTTGTTTTTTTGTTCCAATGGCCTTGTTTTGTTCTGTAACTTCGGGTTTGGAACGTTATTGCTTTGTTGCTTTGGCAGTTACTGCTTGAGATGGTGGTTGAAAATTTTATAAAATTTTGTGTGTGTATTGAGAGTGGTCCCATACACGTTTGAACCAGTAGTAAAGCCTTTAGGAAACACAGTGGTCCTCTATTTGCATAAAGTAAAGCAGCATGCATGCCATTTGTTATTTAATAGCTTTGAGTGCTTTGATTCACATAAAGTAAAGCAATATTTTCAATCTCATAGCATTGATTTTTCATATGCTGGCCCTCCACAATTTCCTTATGTCGAAGCATTTGATGAGGTTCCAGATGAATATTTTGATGATATTTTTAATCAAGCTTCACAAATTTCCGGCAAGAAGTGGGTAATGACAACGTGGGAACAATAGAGGTGCCTGTGTATGGACATAATATTGGCAATGAAGATAGGATAGAGGTACCTGTCAATGTTGATGATGAAGAGGATAGTGAAGAGGACTTTGACACTGATGGTAGGAGGAGAGTAAGAGATCTTCAAGACAGTGGTGATGAATCAGATAAAGATAAAGAAATATATGAAAGTGATATAATGATGATGCCACTTCAAGACCAACTCCTTTTATACCCACTCCAAGGCCTATTCCTAATATGCATATTGGAAATTCATGTTCTGTGAATCAAAGACAAATTGGAGTGCAAGATCAATGAATCCAAGACCAACTCTTAAGAGGTGCAAGTTCTGTGAACCCAAGGCATGTGGGAGTTAGCATTAGGCCTCCACTATCGAGGCAAATGGGAGGTTCATGTGCCCGATGGAACCCACTAGAAAAAGCAACAAACAAGAAAAATTCCAGGTCAACTGAAATTGCTTATTTTGGTTGTCGGCCAATATTTTGTGAACTGAAGTTGGCCTTTACTGTAGTTTAATAGTTTCTGGTTGTTGGCAGATATTTTGTGAACTTTCTTCTTTTGCTATACTGTAACAGGCCTTGAATTCTTCTTTTGTTATCAGCCATGCTTTTTTTGCTGCAAGTGTAAAACCCCTGTTTTAGGTATAATGCAATCAGATTTGACAAAAAAAAAAAACATTCATTGTGAAATAGCAATCAGATTTAACAATAATAATATAAAAATACTAAATTCTTGGTTTTTTATTTTTTATTTTATTGAAAGATACTTCATTAGAAAAGCCCCAGAAAAGCCAAAAGGAGGAAACAAAACAGGAATAAACGATCCTGCGTAAATACAAAACAGAACCACCAGGGGATAGCAACTAAAGCCAAAGCCAAAGAAAACCATAACTGAAAATACATGACACCAGCAAAGCCCTCCAACCATCGAAACAAGAACTGGTTGGTCTTACACTTTTGTACTTCATTTTCAAAGGAGCCACTATCTCCTTCAATTGCTATAGTTGCTATAGTTTCTAAGTGGGGGTGGGTGTGAGGTGGAGAATGGTGGACGGAGTTGACATTGGTTATTTGGAAGATTGAATCTGTAGGGAGAGAGAAAGGGATGGAGGAGATAGAGATTGGTTAGGTGCTGGGAATTTGGGATAGAGGAGGGAGGATGTTGGGATTTTGGTTGCCCATTTTCGGGCCCTGGGTAAGAGATAGAGACTGGCTTTTAGCCTGGGGTTTTGGTCTGACAAAATTGCCCCTCCACGTGAGTGGCACGTGGTTGCTCCTTTAAAAAAATTAACAGAAATTTTATCTTGTCCTTGAATTGCTACAAATATGAAACTACAAGGTCAAAAGTGACGAAATTAAAACTACAAGGTTATAAGTGGTTGAAGTGCCAAACTATAGGGAACAAAAGTGACTTTTTGCCTTTAATTTATATCCCAAACGGTTATGTATATAGAACCATGAGCACACATCTAAGCATCCACACAAGAAATGCAGTTCTTTACCAAACAAAACTTGAGCACAAATTTGTCAATGGATTCTTCCATATCCGAGATGCTCCAACTGCCATCCTTTTCTGTCTTATTAGCTTCTCTTTTCTTCTTATTGATGATTTTCAAATACTGGAAGAAATCTCAAGCCAAAGGCCTGAGCAAGTTGCCTCCTGGGCCAAAGCAGCTGCCTGTTATAGGGAACTTGCACCAGTTGATTGGTGCCCTACCACATCATGCTGTCACCGACTTGTGCAACAAATATGGTCCTGTCATGAAACTGCAACTGGGGGAACTTTTTGCCGTGATCATTTCATCGCCGGAACCAGCCAAAGAGGTCTTGAAGACGAGCGAGATCAGCTTTGCGCAAAGGCCGGAAGTGTATGCAGTTGAAATAATGGCATACGATCATTCAAGCATCGTGTTTGCTCCTTACAACGAGTACTGGAGACAACTGCGAAAGATATCTGTGATGGAGCTCTTAAGCGCTAACCGTGTCCGTTCGTTCAGATCGATAAGGGAAGAGGAGGTGTGGAGTCTTGTTGAGTTCATCGCTTCCTCCGAGGGACATACCATAAATTTGAGTGACAAGATATACACCATGACAAATGATGTGGTTTCTAGGGCAGCATTTGGTAACAAGTGCAAATACCAACATGAGTTTACATTATTGCTTGGGGAAATTATACTTCTTGCTGGAGGCTTTAACATCGCTGACTTGTACCCTTCTCTTACATTTCTTCGTTCCATGAGTGGGATGAAGCCTGCATTGATGAAAATTCAGAAAAAAATTGACGAGATTCTTCAAGATATTGTGAGGGAGCATAAGATGAAAAGAGAAGCTAGTACAAAAGGCTTTGGAAGGCTTGGTGAACATGAGGAAGATCTTCTTGACACGCTTCTGAATTATGAGGAGGCCAATAAGCATGAGTTTCATCTCACAACTGATCAAATCAAAGCCGTCACTATGGTACCATCTCTGCACTCTAGCAATAATTGTTTTTATTGGGTAGTGGGTTTGTACCTCGAGTCGTTAAGAGCAATTATTTGTGCATCTGAGTTCTTGTGTTTGAATCCCTCCCCCAATATCTCTTGTATTTCTAAACTCCTAAGTTGCCTAAAACATACTAAATCATCTAATACACTCACACAAGCTCTAATGAGCCTAAAAATTATTAAACAAGAACAAGGTGTCTGGAGATGGTGTGCTTAGTGGCTGTTTTTTTTCTTCTTGGTGTATTGTGTTCTTTGTCGGATGTTCTCACTGTCTTGTGGTTGTGCAAAGGATTATGATTTCATTGCAAGACTCTTTTGACAGTTGAATTGCGTTGTAGTGTTCTCGTCGAAGGTCTTTGCGTCGAAGGTTTTATGTGTTAGTTTGCTGTTTTATTTTATCTTGATCTAGCATTGGTCCTACGTGATTGTTTGAACTCTCTTGTTAGTCTATGACATGTGTGGTACTCTTTCCCAATGACGGATTCAGGATCCGAACCCTGTAGGGTCATAGTGTAAATGTTCCGAACCCCGTAAAATTTCAAACCAAACTTATGCCAATTAACCCAAAAAACAAAAAAACCCACAACCACCTAATCAACAACATACATCATCCTTATTTTGATATTAGGATTTAGAACTTACTTGAAATGAGAAATATCACAATAATAGTGGCACCACAACATGTAGTGGACGGCGGCATAACTTCGATAACAGTGGCAATACATCAGTGGCACATAAAATAATCAAATAATAACTCACATTAATTAAATAACACACCAATTAACCACAAAAAATCTAAACTCGAACCAATATTTTCAATTAATCAACAAATCAAAACAATATAATTAAGCCATAAATTTAATTTTAATTCAATTAATTACATTATATATATAGCATACATAACATTAATTTAGGCTTAGGATTTTAGAACTTACTTTGTGAAATTTCACAACAATAATGGGGCACACACAATAGGTGGTAGACACGGCAGCGACAGGCGGGCAATAGAGGAGAGGAGATGGGGTTAAGGGTTTGGGGCGGAGAGATTGGGGGGTTAGGGTTTGGGATTGGTTGGGTATTGGGTTAAGGGTTCTATTTAGGGGGTGGGGTGGGGTGGGGATAACTGATTGGGTATATTTTTTAAAAAAATTTTAATTTTTAAAACACCTGGACCAAAACAGTGTCGTTTAGGTCAGGTTATTTTTAAAAAAATTCCTGGGCCAAAACGACGTCGTTTTGCCCAGGAGTTTTTTTTTTTTTGGTGAAAAAAAAAAAAAAAAAGCCAATGCTTCTTCTTCTTCCTCACGCTGCGTAGCACTCCTCCTCTCATGCAAATGGTCGAGCAGCTGGAGGGCGTCCCATGGGGTCACATAATCGGCTCGTGAGGGCCTCCAAGCCTATTTCCATGGCCTCCATGGGGTCGTTTGACCCAATGCCCCACCGTGGCTCTGTCTATGCTCTTTCCTACCCTAAGGTTTGTCCCTCCATAGGAAGGTTTTAACGAGGCCACTATTTCGTGTCGTTCTATGAATGGATTCTATATTTCTCAAGAAAAAAAAAAAAGGGGAACAAAGTGTCTAGTCTTTATTAGTGGAGGATCCATTTTATCCATTTTCACATTATGCGGTATGCATGCGTCAACTGCCACCTTATCTTACTTTTGGTTGAAAGAAAAATGTAGGTATGCTAATTTCCCTGGCTTTAAATCGAATTTCTTCATTTTCATAGTGGCAAAATCTATGATTTGTTAGCAATTTCATATTTAAAACAGTGTATTTTAGCAATTATTAATTTCCAAAAAGGTTTTCTTGTTGGGAAAGGAAACATATACAAGCATATGGATGATGTTGTTAACAAGGTTTGAAAGGAAAGCCTATTGTTATGCTTTTCTACTCTTTTAGAAATTCTGGAATTACATTCATATTTCAACCAAAAAAGCCACTAGCCACAAAGGGCCATTACAATAACGGAGCGATCTAACATCCAAATTAAGACAATTTGGGGCTCCTCAACTAACGATCACGCATGATCGAAGAAACTCTTGCATAGGCATCCCAACTAAGAGTGCAAACTCAGAACAAAAAAGAAAAAAGAAAAAAGAAGATAAAGCTTGAAAAAACCAATCCATAACAATACAAATAAAACTCTAAAATTACAAAAGCCCTAATGCTTTTGTACTTAATTAAGTTACTTTTTGTGATGAATTATTAAGTTACTTTTTAATATATACTAACAAAACCTAATATTATTGTACAAGCATATAATTCATTACATCTTCACAATGATTTCAGGATATTTTTTCAGCAGGAAGTGAGACTTCAGCAACAACAATGGAATGGGCAATGTCAGAGCTTCTGAAAAACCCTAGAGTAATGGAGAAGGCGCAATTGGAGGTGCGACAAGCATTCGAAGGAAAAAACAAAATCGAAGAGGAAGATGTTCAAATGCTACATTACTTGAAATTAGTCATGAAGGAAACTTTTCGGTTGCACCCTCCGGGTCCTTTAATCCCAAGAGAGGCAAGGGAAAGATGTGAAATTGGTGGATATACAATACCAGCCAAGGCCAAAATCCTCATCAATGTCTATGCAATAGGGAGAGATCCAAAACTTTGGGCTGATCCTGAAAGCTTTCAACCAGAGCGCTTTCAAGGTTCTTCCATTGACTTTAAAGGCAACAATTTTGAATTGCTTCCATTTGGTGCAGGTAGGAGGATTTGTCCAGGCATCTCATTTGCTACTTCAAACATTGAGCTTGGACTTGCTCAACTATTGTACCACTTTAACTGGAACCTTCCAAATGGGACTAAACTAGAAGCCCTCGACATGGCTGAGAATTTTGGAATAACGGCTAGAAGAAAGAACAATTTGCATTTGATTGCCAGTACTTATATTCGTTTCAAAAAGTGAGACACTATCTAAAAGAATGATGTAATAAATAGAAGAAGGATGTAATCTTATTTTGAATTTAACTTGCAACTCTCTTAGGCAGCAGTTTGTTGGTTTAGTACGAGAAAACTTAGTTGCACCGGGGATAGCACTGTTTTGCAATCTCCGGCCAATAATGCTATATCACGTGGAAGTGTTATCACGCGTGTTATAGCGTTATTGGTCGGAGATAGCATTGGAAGTCTTTCTCATTTAGTACAGACCTCCACTTATCCCTCTAAAATTAATCATTTTGTTCCTTTATCTTGTCCAAAGTATCAACTTATGTGATCCCCAAAGAGGAAAGTACAAACCTATTTGGTATTAAGAAATCAAATTGATGATCGGTTGCAGAAGCCAAACTGTGGAGGAAGCGAGTTAATTCTTTAAGGCTAATAATTGAAAAGCCGTTTGTATTTTACTAATTCTCTATCTGTATATAGAACAATAACCACATCTAGCTAGCATCCACAACAGAGTTGGAGTTCTTTCCAATAAAAACTTGAAGACAAATTTGTCAATGGATTCCTGATCAATATCCCAGCTGCTCCAATTGCCATCCTTTACTCTCTTCTTAGCTTCTCTTCTCTTCTTAATATTCGTTCTGACATTGGAATAAAACAAAAGTCCAAGGCAAGTTGCCTGCAGGGCCAAAACAAGCTGCACATTATTGGGAACTTGCACCAGTTGATTGGTGCTCTACCACATCATGCTGTGACCAACTTGTGCAAGAAACATGGTCCTGTCATGAAACTACAACTGGGTAAACTTGTGCTGTTGTTATTTCATCGCCTGAAGCAGCGAAAGAGGTGTTAAAGATAAATGAGATCACTTGTCACGGTCAAACTACCACAACATGCTGTGACCTGAAGTGTATGCTGTTGAAATAATCACCTATGATCATTCAAGCATGGTGTTCTCTCCCTACAATGAATATTGGAGACAACTACGAAAGATAACTGTGATGGAGCTCTTAAGTGTCAACCATGTTTGGTCATTCAGATCGATAAGGGAAGAGGAGGTATGGGATTTGACTGAATTCATTGCCTCATCTGAGGGACGTAGCATAAATCTCAGCGACAAGATTTACACCATGACAAGTGATTTCCAGGGCAGCATTTGGTAACAAGTGCAAATATCAGCATGAGTTTACCACATTGGTTGGGGAAATCATACCTCTTGTTGGAGGCTTTAACATCGCTGATTTGTACCCTTCCCTTACATTCCTTTGTTTCATGAGTGGGATAAAGCCTGCATTGCTGAAAATTCTGAAAAATATTGACAAGATTCTTGAAGATATTGTCACTGAACATAAGATGAAGAGAAAAGCTAGTAACAACACCAATGGTGATGAGCAAGATCTGGTGGACACGCTGCTTAATTATGAGGAAGCTAATAAGCCTGAGTTTCATCTCACAACCAATCAAATCAAAGCGGTCGCCATGGTAAGACCTGTATACACTCAAACAATAAAACCTTCTTATCGTACAACAGTATAATCCATTGCAACTTCACCATGTTTTGAGGACATTTATTCTGCAGGCAGTGAATCTTCGGCAACAACAATCGAATGGGCAATGTCAGAGCTACTAAGAGACTCGAGAGTAATGGAGCAAATTAATCAGAGGTGTGACAAGCATTCAAGGGAAAGAACAAAATTGAAGAGGAAGACATTCAGAAGCTAGATTACTTGAAATTAGTCATCAAAGAAACATTTCGACTACACCCTCCAGGTCCTTTCATCCCAAGAAAAGAAAAGGAAAGATGGAAAATTAGTGGATATATAATACCAGCCAAGGCCAAAATCCTCGTCAATGCATAGGCAATAGGGAAAGATCCAAAAATTTGGGCTGATCCAGAATGCTTTCAACCAGAACGTTTTGAAGGTTCTTCCATAGGCTTCAAAGGGACCAGTTCCGAGTTGCTCCCATTTGGTGCAGGACCTACAGGATTTGTCCAGGCATCTCATTTGCTACTTCAAACATTGAGAATTTTGGAATCACAGAGAGAAGAAGGAACAATCTGCATGTGATCGCCACCACACATTCCTTTCCGTAAATGAGACAATTAAGGATGTCAATGGAAGAATGCTGTCAAGCCTTGTACTTACCTTCAGAAATTTTTTTGTGTGGATACAAGCGATATTTGGGGAGGGGGGAATCGAACCTAGGACCTCGGATGAAGGGGTATCTCTTAACCACTTGAGCTACAAGCCCCTTGCTTTGTATGCACCTTCATTAGTATATGCAATATTAGAAAACATTTATTACTTAGCATTAATGTTCTTGTACATGAGAAGTTTATTGCTAATAATAATAAACAAAGAAATAATGTGTTATCAGTTCTTTATTTACATTGAGCTTCTCTCATTCTTGATTCATTAAAAAAAAACCTCAGGGTATTAACAATTGCTGGAAACTATGTAAAGTCATTGCCATTGCTGGTGCAGCAGCAGCTGTTTCTTTTACGGAATATTCATCCATTGACTGCAAGAGCTTGGTACAATGGAATTCAATTTGTAGCCGATGATGAAGAGGTGTTGATGCCATCAAACCCTTCTTAAGATCAGCCAGCAATTCCCTTATAGGGATAGCAGCCAAAAAGCTCTTAATATAATCTTTGCAAGCTTCTTTGCCTTTGCATACAACCTCCTCTTCCACATCACTGTTTTCTAAATCTTTCTGGCTCAATACAAGAGCCCCTTCAGCTTTAGTTTCCTTACAGTTGTTCGGTTGCACCTGATTCCCAGATTTCTCATCTGATGCTTTAGCCTCACTTGGTAATCTTTGGATTGTTGTGTCTTTGTCAAATTTCAGGATGTAGGCCTGGTTGCAACCTTCATACAACCTCTCCCCTAATGTGTCAATTATGTAAAAAGCATCCTGCTCTACCTTTAGTACGAAGAAATGGTCGTTCCAACTCACAATGTAGACCAGAGGTTCACTATTGCATGCACATTCTGATGCAGAACGACTGATCTCATCCCATATGCTATCGAAGGACATGGCACCCTGAAGGAAGTCAAAATCCTTGTTTTCTAGTTCTTCAGGATGGAAGAATCCTATGAAAGACTTCTCTGGAACTACAGACAGAGGACGAATTTTAGCTTGAAGGATGGTCTCAAGATCAAAGTGCTTATCAGGGAAATGCTCTATGTAGGCCTCGTTATCACAGAGAGTTCTCCACTCTGATGATCCATCTCTAATGAGACTATCAAATTTACACTTGATAGGCATCTCATTTGTATTGGATTTCAACCAATCTGCAATGACTGCAACCAGGGCCGTGCATGCACTCTCTCCAGCAGCACGTTCACTCCGCTGATCAATTGAAGCAAAAAATACTTGAGTTTGAAGCTTCATATGTCCATCACGGCTTTTCACTTCCTTGTGCTCCCAAATGCCAACAGAAAAATTCTCATCTCCGAATTCAGATATAGAACTTTCTGTGTGATGTGACTTTCAAAGTAAAAAGAAAAAAAAGTTTTGAAAAATCAATACAGAAATGAAGACAAGCAAAAACATGTACAGAAAACAACAGTGAGATGTTGCATACGTACCCCAAAACTGGATTCATCAGAGGAACTAAGCTGCCTGCGATCAAAATCAATATCATCTCCACCCTCTTCTCCATAATGTTCCTTCAGAAGAGACTCCCCTTTGGCTTTAGGAGATCTGAAGCTCAATTTCCTCTTCTTCCATGGTAGGATTCTTCCCTTGAAACTCTGCCACGAGTTTAGCCGATAGACTGGTGCACTAGAATTGTCAACATGCAAGCCACCTATATCTAATTTACGATTGCTATAGTGGACCCAAAAGTCATCTTGGCCATTACTATTAGTATTGGAGTAAAACAAGCCACCAGCAAAGTTTGCATAGGCTAGCGTTTCATAACTGATTGACCGCCTGACACTGGAGTCCTCCTTACTCCACTCTGATTCCTCCCACGCATCATCATCAAGTGAATCTGTGTCAAATGGATAGTTGGACGCAGCATCCTCACTTCTAGCAGAACTCCTGCTATCACTGCTATCTTCCTTGATGCATGCCTTCTTTGATTTTCCAAATGAAACATAATCTCTAAGGATTTTTACCTTTCTCAGTCCTGCTTTTAGAGGGGACAACTCATCCTTTTCTGTGGAAATAGCTTCGTCAGAAAGCATTGATCCTGGCACTGTCTCAGAAAGTTCTTGAGTGGCTCTCATTTCCAATATGCTTAGAGATATCTGCGGTTATCAAGGAACTTAACATAAGACATATTATTCAAATTTAGAAAAGGCAAAAAGAACCTAACCTGGCGAAGTGACGTGACAAAAGGTGGTGAACACAGAAGTTTAATTTAAACATAGGCAGTACATACAGAAAGTGATGGCTTAGACTCTGAGGAGACAACAAGAACATTAAGAGGAATGTTGAGCCCAAGTTCCTTTTCCTCAGACACCGAAGCATACTGCGCTAGGTTCAATGATGCAGTTCCATAAACACCAACTCTGTTTCTCAATCCTTTGTTTTCAGCCTAATTCATTAAAACAAAATCATTGACATCATCAAGAAATCACATGGTGGCTGAGGCAAAAGTTAATGACAAACCTTAAACATAAGAATCGTATAAACAAACAATTACAACACCACAATATGATCAATCTCAAAAAGAATAAAGAAAAAAAGAGACAACCGAGCTACAAAAGATTTTCCTGCTGCTACCGAAAAAACAGAACAAAAAAGAAGAAAAAAAACAAGAAGATGAATTGAAAGGCAGAGAGACTCACATCGAAGACTGTAAATGAAAGCTCCCAAGGGTAAAACATACCCTCTTTATAACCAGAAAAACTGCACAAACTCCTAAACTCCTCTTGCAATTCCACCCCCCCATCATCTCTAATTCCACCTTCTTTGGTGAAATTCCTCTTCACAGATCGTCTCAAAGACCCCAAAGCCTTACCCTTCTGGCCCTTCCATTTAACCTCAACCAATGCTCTTCTCTCACCCTCAAATTGAGTTTTATCCAATCCCTCAAGCCTGCCTACAACAATAACTACCTCAAATTTCTTGGTGGAAATTGGTGGCCATGGTGGCCACCTCATCATCTTCACCACCATTGCCTACTTGGATGCCAATATATACCAAGGATTAGGCTAAAACATGACAAATGGATATAAACAAAAAGAGCCTACATTGGGTGGTAGAATTTGAAATTTAAAGAAATGGGTAATGAAGATTAAACAGAGAGATTGAAATTTGAAATATAAAATGGACTTTGGAGATGAGAATTGGAAATGGGTTTTGAATTTTTTTAGGATTGGGATGAAGGAAATTGGCAGAAACTGATAGAGACAGATAAAAGAAGTGCAATGGAGTTAGAATTTAAATGCACTTCTATAGTTGGAATTTGCCGTCTGTGGAATGGACAAAATAACTCTAGGGAGAGCGAGAGAGAGAGGTGCCGGCAGTCCTCAGAACCAACGTCTCTTTTTCTACTTAGAATTCAAGTGGAATTGCACAAGGTGTCCTTCAACTAGTGCATATTTCTACTGTTACCTCTGGTATCTGTTCCCGCTAATTCAGGTAAAATTCTTTTGCTTTTATTGATATTCCTAGAATCTCTGGATTCTCCAAATCTTGATAATATATGGATCACCAAAATCGTTAAAATTACTTCCTAAAATTGACAGACTGCATTTTCATACTTTCTACATATTTCTTTTCTTTTATGATAATATGTTTACTTATTAGGAAAAGTGTTGGAGCAGGATTTCTTTCAAGAAGAAATACCTCCACAGGTTCTTGATTGAAGTCCGCATGCTTCCTTGGTTGAAAGAGAACTCCGGATTACATTCTCGAAATCGAACGATGGAAAGGGGGTGAGTACCTGCAAAAGTCACTCCGACGCTCAAGTCAGTGTTTGTGTCACGTACTCTTAGTGTTCGGTTCAATTTCACGTACCTTTGCTGGAGGTCTAGCTGGGTTTTTATAGCACTCCGAGGTCGTGGGTTTAGCCCCACTTCCCTAGCTTTGCGCATCCCGTCCTCCACTTTATGGTAATGGGATCAGACGAGCAATTTGTGTCTCCCTTGTTCTTTACTCCTCTAATGGGAGGGAAGTTTGCTCATCCCACGTCCTTTAGTTGTGGCATATGGGTTAGGCCATGATACGTTAGATTTTGTCCCCACAGTGCCCCCCTTTTTTCCTCTCTACACGCTTCGCGGGTGGAGAGGGAAAAATGATCTAAGTGGTATTTTGGAACGTGGTTTCTTCGGATTGGGCGCATGTTGCGGTGGTGGGCTCATGGCTGAGCCCGAAAATAAGCCATACGTTTCCTTTCTTGGGCTTGCTGGTCATATCCAAAAATGTGATTCCTACTCATGCGTGTTGCTTCCACATCTTGCATGTGAAATATCCAAATATGAATTTTCATGCACGTTGCTAACTTTTCAAGCTTCAATTGTGGACTGTCATATTCCCATGTGGAGTGTCCAAATGCGGACAGCCAATCCCATGCGCAAGTGGACCCTTCTCTTTATTATTGATTTCTGCACCTTTGCCGATTCGATGGGCCTGTGATCCTTGCTTTCTCTTTGCTAACCGACCCCAGCCCCTAGGGTGCGCTTGGTTTTGAGCTTTTGCCAATCCGGTGGGCCCCATACCTCTTAGTTTCTCTCTCCTGGCCGATCCCATCCCCTCTTGGTTTTGAGCTTTTGCCAATCCCATGGGCCCCATGCTCCATGCTTTCTCTTTCTTAGCCGATCCCAACAACGGTTTGGGATGCGCTTGGTTTTGAGCCTTTGCTAATCCAATGGATCCCATACCTCTTGGTTTCTCTCTCTTGGCCGATCCCATCCCCACTTGGTTTTGAGCTTTTGCCAATCCGGTGGGCCCCATACCTCTTGGTTTCTCTCTCCTGGCCGATCCCATCCCCTCTTGGTTTTGAGCTTTTGCCAATCCCATGGGCCCCATGTTCCATGCTTTCTCTTTCTTAGCCGATCCCAACAACGGTTTAGGATGCGATTGGTTTTGAGCCTTTGCTAATCCAATGGGTCCCATACCTCTTGGTTTCTCTCTCTTGGCCGATCCCATCCCCACTTGGTTTTGAGCTTTTGCCAATCCGGTGGGCCCCATACCTCTTGGTTTCTCTCTCCTGGCCGATCCCATCCCCTCTTGGTTTTGCGCTTTTGCCAATCCCATGGGCCCCATGTTCCATGCTTTCGCTTTCTTAGCCGATCCCAACAACAGTTTGGGATGCGCTTGGTTTTGAGCCTTTGCTAATCCAATGGGTCCCATACCTCTTGGTTTCTCTTTCTTGGCCGATCCCATCCCCACTTGGTTTTGAGCTTTTGCCAATCCGGTTGGGTCCCATATTCTCTCTCCTGACCGATCCCATCCCCACTTGGGTTTGGCCTTTTGCCAATCCAGTGGATCCCATATTCTCTCTCCTGGCCGATCCCATCCCCACTTGGGTTTGGCCTTTTGCCAATCCGGTGAGTCCCATATTCTCTCTCCTGGCCGATCCCATCCCCACTTAGGTTTGGGCTTTTGCCAATCCGGTGGGTCCCATGCTTCTTGGTTGTCCTTCCGGACCCGTTTGCCTTCGGTCTCTCTGCCGATCCAAGGTGTTCACGACCTTTTTTTTTTTTTTTTTTTTTTGTGCTTCAGCTATCCATATAGACCCCAATACCCCTTAGCTGTCCTTCCGGACCCGTGTGCCTTCGGTCTCTCTGCCGATCCAAGGTGTTCACGACTTTTTTTTTTCTTTTTCTTTTTTTTTTGTTTTTGTTTTTGTTTTTTTTGTTTTTTCCAACTGTCCGTGCTCTAGTCTTTGCGTGAAGGGGTGAACAAGCTTAACTCCGTAGGTGTATCTTGCACTACTTATTACCTACACCTACTGAGTGCATGCAGCTTTCTAACAGGGGAGTGCATGCATTGGGTAGAAATAATTTCGAGCTGTCATATCATACCAGGCTTTGTTGTCAGGGCCTGAGGCAAATATCTTAGCTGGCCACATCCAGCCTTATCTTTGCTTTTGACAAACTTTTTCCCGTGACTTCTGTGAATTACTTTTCCAATCTTTGCCCTTGCCATAAAAGTTCGGTTGATGGGGGTACATTCGCTCGCAAAACCATTTGCTATTGTTCCTCACATATAAGCTCCAGGCACGAAAGGAGAGGAAAGTGTTATGTGCATTTGAGAACTCCGCCGAAGGGTTCTTGTTCTTGCCACCACCCAGTAAGTACTACTTTCATCTTTGCTATTTTTCATGTGGAGCCACGAGATTTGGCCCAAGTTCGGTGGTGTCCCACTGAACTACGAGATACTTAAGGCTCGCACCAAAGGATGTGTTCCCGACAACGTAGGGGTCGGTCCTCTTCCTCTGGGGTCAAATATGTACACTGGTGCCAGTATCCCTCGAGGTTCCTTAATTCTCTCGCCAGCCCACTTAGAGCATGTTAGGTTCCCGCTCCATCCCTTTTTTCATATGCTCCTGTTCTTCTTGGACATTCACCCCATGCAACTAAACCCGAATTCTTACCTTCTCATATCTGGATTTCTAGCCGTCGGTTTGAAGTAGGGTGTGTCCCTTAGCTTTAAGGATTTCATTTAACTCTACAACTTGGCTTGTGTTAGGGGGGAAAGTCACTATTTCTTTTTTACGTCCGGGCCTGGAAAAAAGGTATTTACTTGTAAGCCCACTTCCGCCAAGTACTGGAAAAACCAACCTCTCTTAATCACTGGGGAGTGGGCGGCGCCTGAGATGTCTAACATGCCTATCCCGTCATCATTTGGCCCAAAACCTGGTATACATATTTACGTCTTTGAAATATAGCATGTTGTGTTTTTGCAGGTCTAACTAACCTCTTCTTTTGGCAGAACTTCTTTCAGACAAAAGATACCTAATTTCTGAGGACCAAATCGCTTGGTTGGAGGACAATTTGGTTGGTCGGGGGTGGGATATCACACGCTTCGTCGATCCTGCGACTCTCGTTCGTCTCTCCACTGCTCGCCATACGACGACTTATTTGCTGTTCACTTTGGCCGATTCGAACCTGTGCGGAATAGACTTGTTCAAGGACATTTGTTCCGTCGACGTTAAGCTTTGTTGTACCGAGGATTCAACGTCTCTTATCCAGGCCAGCTTTCAAGAAAGGGAGGCTGAGTTAGCTCAGCACAGTAGCTCCAAGGACTGCGCATCTGGGTCTGAGTCTGACTAGTCAGATATGTCAGCACCACACTCATTGTCGGTCCTAGGCCGTAGGGAAAGGAGACCGGGAAAAGAGCCCGAGCCCTCTGGGTCTGCTAAGAAATCCCGCCACGCTTCATAGGTCGTTTTGGGTTTGGGTTCACCCAATGCGTCCGCTTCAAGTACACCATCCCGACCTCAGCAAGTCCCTTGTGCCCCCACTCCTGCTAGCTCATTGGGAGAGAACGACCTCACGTCCATGACTGACGAATAGATGTGGGGTTATCAATCACAGTGCTTGAACGTGATACGTTTGGGATTTGTGCTTGTGTTATCCAGTTGTCATGTCCTATCATAGTTGCCTGTTTACTGCCCCACTTTTTATTTCTCGCAGATGGTTGGAATTCGCAACACGCAAATGGCGAGGTTTCAAGCTATGAGCCGCGAGATATGCGAAAAAAACGGCGACCCTCGAACTTAGTGGGAAGCGCATCAAGGAATGTGAGAATGAGCTCGAGCAACAGCGGGGCGAACTGCAAACTCTGAAAAGTGGTCGAAGCACTGTACTGATGGAGGTTGACCGCCTTAAGCAAGAACTGGTGGATGTCGCACGCAATAGGGACGAGGAGTATCAAGCCAACACCAAGCAGATCAGGGTCGAGGTGGCCAGGAAATTCAAATACGGTTGAGTTCAAGGTCAACAGCTCCCTGAGCACCGGTTTGTGGCGGGCCCAGATGACTATGATGATGAGTTGGGATTTGATCCCACTGGCTACGAACTATTTCAGGGTATGCACCCTGCAGACCGTCGTCCGGCTGATTACGTCCCCCATCGCAGGACCCCACCAGTGGCCATTCATGGGCCAACCCCTTTTGGGTCGGTTAGGACCGTTGTCCCTAGCGCTAATGTTGCGTCGTCTGTTGCCAGTACTGGGCCTGTCCTTGGATTTATGGGCTTCACCTCACCTGCTGGATTTTCTACCTGTGTTGGGCCTACCTCGGAGGTCGTTCCTGACCCATTTGATGACACGCCCTAGATTGCCTTGTTTCGTTCACTACTTGTTGTATTCTCTTTTCGGTTCTGTCTTTGTTTTGATGTACTTAATTATTCTGGGTCACATCCCCAGAATTCCAGACTCGCTTTATCAAGCGCTATGAATTATCCACTTGATTTGAATTTTAATCCTAACATAAGTACGTAAGGCTTAGCGTGACAGTTTTTCAAACCTGGCCAAGATCCTCCCAGGATGTATCATCATTTTCAAATTCATAAAGCAAGGGATTGGATATCCTATCGTCTCCTTATGAGGCATCCCTTACGTCTTTGGGTAAGCCTCTATATAAAGGGTAATTTGGTTTTCAGGTGAACATACCTATCCCATTCATGGCTCATAGACGCAAGCTAAAGCTCCACTTCCGTCTTTGCACAGATGTTCCAAAGAAGGGAGACTCCCCGAGGAGGAGGACTTCATCTCTGTCAAGGAGGGAATCCCCTAAGCGAGATTCCAAGAGCCCTAATTGGATCATTGAGATATGCTCTCAGGATTCCTCTGCCGACTCCCCAGCAGATGTTTCAGATTACTCGGCGGTTCCCGACTCGTTCCATGGGTCTAGGTCCCGATCCGGTGATACCAGAGGTGGAGGAAAGGCTACTATGAGAAAGAGCACCCCAAGGGCACGGGATGAAGCTGGTCCGTCTCGTGTTCCTCGCTGCTCCTGTCACTTCGACCATAACATTCTGCTGATGGAACGTGACTTACTCAAGGAGGATCTGGCATGTGTCAGTGCCCAAGTGACTCACCTCCGAAGTGATCTTGCTGATGCAGATCGCGCTATGTCCGCCGCTCACTCCGACGGCATACGTGACGGATTTAGACAGGGTATCCACCACTTCCGCATCAAGGCCAAAATGGTTTACCCTTACATGGATTGGGATTGTCTCCCCTTGCCTTCAGACTAGCCCATGCTACTTATGGGTTCGCACATTGTAGGCTCAATAGTTTTATGTACTTTCTAGGGAAAATTCATAAATGACAGAAAGATGAAAGCAACAAAGAAATGAAAACTATAAAATCAAATGAAATACTTCCTCAGATGAATTGCATTCCAAGGGCGTGGTACGTATTGACCGCTCTCGATATGCCTCAGCATATAGGCCCCTTTTCCATAAGCTTCCGTTACCTCGTACGGTCCTTCCCATATTCGTCCAAATTTCCCTGCATTTGGGTCCTTGGTGTTCTCCATGACCTTTCTTAGTACCCATTCGCCTACCTTGAATTTCCTCTGCCGTACTCGTTTATTGAAGTAATTGGCTGCCTGGTTCTGGTAGTTCACAAGTCGTAACGCTGTAGTTTCTCGTTGTTCTTCAAGCATGTCAAAGTTGTGAGCTAGCTGTTGCTCATTAGTTATGTCCTGACTGTGGGTAGTCCAATTTCTGTGGGGATGACGGCTTCGGTTCCATAAGCCAAGGAAAAAGGGCTTTCGCCGGTTGGTTTCCGTTTGGTAGTACGGTATGCCCATAATACGTTTGGCAGTTCCTCTGACCATTTACCTTTGCGTTGTTCAAGACTTCTCTTCAAGCAATCAAATATCGTATGATTAGTTTTCTTGGCTTGCTCGTTTCCCTGAGGATAACTTCGGGACGAGAACTGCTGAATGATCCCTTTTTCCTCGCAGTAACTTCTGAATTTACGGTTATCGAACTGGGTCCCGTTGTCCGTCACTATGGCCCTTGGTATCCCAAAGTGACAAATTATATTCCGCCATACGAATCTAACCACATCTGTTTGGGTCACTGTTTTGTAAGCCTCAGCTTCCACCCACTTGGTGAAGTAGTCAGTGGCCAAAAGGACGAACTTCTTGCCCCACACTACAGTGGAAAGTGGACCCACGATGTCCATCCCCCATCGGGCGAATGGCCAAGGCCCTACAATAGGGTTAAGTTCCTCAGCTGGTTGTCTGATAAGGGGCGCATGCCTTTGACATTTATCGCATTTCTGTGAAAATTGTTCTGCATCGCGGGCCATGTAAGGCCAAAAATATCCTTGGGTCAACGCTTTGTGGGCTAAGCTCCTCCCACCCGCGTGGTTCCCACATGTCCCTTGGTGAATTTCTTTTAGCACCCATTCGGCTTCACGTGGATTGAGGCATCTGAGATACGGCCTTGAAAAAGACTTACAAAAAAGTGTATCATCTATAATGGCATACCTTGCAGCCTTCATTCGCAATTTCCTTGCCTCGATCGAGTCATTGGGTTGGGTTCCCTTCATGAGATAGTTCATGATTGGAGTTATCCATGTTTCTTCTTCGACATCAATCTGCATAACTCCATGATCAATTGGTATACTGGGACTCAATAAGAGTCCCACCAGGGCGACCCTCATATCTTCCACCGATGTTGATGCGGCGTGGGCCAAGCGATCTGCCTGAACGTTCATTTCTCTCGATATCCGTTCAAACTCTATTTCTTCGAACCTGCTGGCTAAATCCTTTACCAACCGTTGATATGCCCCCATTCGTTCATCCTTAGTCGCGTACTCCTCAGTTGTCTGGCCGACTATGAGGCGAGAGTCGCTATGGACAACTAAGCGTTCTACCTTCATCGTCCTAGCTAGTTGGAGTCCTAACACTAGGGCTTCGTATTCCGCCACGTTTTTTGAGGCTGGGAAGTCTAATCTGACGGAGTACTCCAGGTCCACTCGTTCAGGCGACGAGAGGATGATTCCTACTCCGGCTCCTGCCTGATTAGACGATCCGTCTACATACAATTCCCATTGGGCCTCATCCGAGTTTGGTGCCTCCTTGGCCTCATCATGGTTTTCCTGCTGTTTGTTAGATGGATAGCATTCCACTAGGAAATCGGCAATTACCTAGCCCTTCTGGGCTATCAGAGGTTGATATCTAATGTCGAATGCTCCAAGCTCGATGGCCCACTTTGTAACTCTTCCTGAGAGGTCTGGCTTGGACATGACCGCCCTGATTGGTTGGGTCGTTAATACGATGATCGTGTGTGCCTCGAAGTATTGCCGAAGTTTCCGCTTGGCCATCACTAAAGCTAACACGAGTTTCTCAGCCGGTGTATATCTTTTCTCGGCCTCAATTAAGCTCTTACTCACATAAAATATGGGTTGCTGGATTGAATTTTCCTCCCTTAGCAGTACAGCACTTACAACAATCTCAGTGACAGCCATATATAGGTATAAAGGTTCACCTTGCTTTGGAATAGTCAGGGTCAGGGGACTAGCGAGGTACTTCTTCAGCTGCTCAAGGGCTTCTCTTTGTTCTGGCCCCCATACGCTTTCGTCCTTGTTTCGAATTGCCTGGAAGAATGACTTACAACGATCTGACAATCTTGAAATGAATCGGCTGAGAGCCGCTATTCGTCCAGTCAGAACCTGCACATCTCTAGGCGTTCTTGGATCAGGCATATTTCGCAGCGCCTCCACCTTCGATGGGTTGGGCTCGATGCCTCGCTTGTTCACTATTTTCCCCAAGAACTGACCTGACGAAACACCGAATGCGCACTTCTTCGGGTTAAGCCGCATGCGGTATCTTCTCAGTATATTGAAGACTTCTTCCAGGTGCCTGACATGTTGGGATTTTTCCTAGCTCTTGACGACCATGTCATCGATGTAAACCTCCATCGTTTTTCCGATCAGGCTTTTGAACATCTTGTTCACTAATCTTTGATATGTCGACCCTGCGTTCTTCAACCCGAATGGCATCACTGTGTAACAGTACAAGCCCCGCTCGGTGATGAATGCTGTCTTGAGAGAAGTTCATACCCGGCGGTAGCATCTACCATTTGATCGATCTTTGGTATCGAATAACAATCTTTCGGGCATGCTTTATTCAGGTTGATATAGTCTACGCACATGCGCCATCCCCCATCCTTTTTACTTACTACCACCACATTCGAGACCCAGGTCGGGCACCACACTTCTCGAATGAATCTTGCCTCGAGCAATCGGTCCACTTCATTGCTAGTAATTTGGTTCCGCTGAGGTGCGAACCTCCTCTGCTTTTGCTGGTACGGGGGGTGATTTAGGTCAACGTTCAGCCGATGACACGCGATCTCCGGATCGATTCCCGGCATGTCTACATGTGACCACGCGAACACGTCCTTATTCTCTCTTAATAACTTCACTAGTTGTTCTACATCATCTTCAGATAGGAGGGAGCCCACCAACACTTTTCTATCAGGATAAGAAGGATCTAGAACTTCTTCCTTGAGTGGTTCGATCGTCGGAAGCTTTGAGTTATCCTCCTCCTCTTGTTTTAGTGGGTCCTCCGTTAATTGCTATAAATCCTCGCTCTGCTGCGAAGTCGCAGCCTTAGGATTAGTTGCTATGCTGTAGCATCTTCTAGCCTCCACCTGATCCCCCTTGATATCAATTGTGGTTCTCCCATCCTCGGATATGCACCTCATCACTTGGCAACGTGTCGATGCTTCTCCATCCATTCAATGAATCCAATTCCTTCCCATTATAGCATTATACGCGCTTGGCGCATCCACAACTAGGAAAGTAACGAATAGGGTCTTACCTGTGGCAATGACCGGCAGAGTCACGTCTCCGATTGGTTGCGCTTTCGTCCCTTCAAATGCGTAGATCGGTGTTGGGTTTGGTTGAATCTCCTTTTCATCCAACTTCATTCTCTTGAAGGTGCTCCAGAATAACACATCTGCGCTACTTCCCCCGTCAATCATCACTCTTTTTACCATCGAATTGGCAACGCGGAGGGTCACCACTAGTGCGTCGTTGTGAGGGAACTCAATTCCTTCCATGTCTTTCTACGTGAATGAGATGACTTTAATCTTTTCCAGGGCTTTGGCAGATTCAGAGGCAGACGCGATCCCCTTTTAAGCGTCTCACCTTTTCAACTTGTCTTTTTTCGAACCGAGATCGAGCTTCTTTTCCTTCCACGGGATTCGATTGGCCATGAATGGTGTTGATCTCCAGCAGCTCTTCATTTGCGATATTTTCGGTCATTGTTTTTGACCCACCCTCTTCACTTGCCCTGTTCTCAGGTTCAGCGCGGTATTGGGATAACATTCCCTTTCTCAGCATTGCCTCCACCTAATACCTGAGACTTCGGTACTCATCAGTAGTGTGTCCAAAGTCGTTATGATTGGCTCACATTTTGTTCCTGTCGCGCTTTTTTGGGGATTCGCGGATCGCAGGTGGTGTTCGGAATATACCTTTGCCCTTGTTCTCGTGAAAAAGTTTGGCTAAACTCACCGTGAGCCTGGTGAAGGGTTGGCTCTACTTAGGTCCATTGCTAAATTCTTGTCTTGAGGAATATCGCCTTGTCTCCGCCTTTTGCTCTGGTGGAGGCTTGGGGGTCGCAATGGTGGAAGTGGTGCGTTTTGACTGGGTGAGCTCTTCTTCTTCTAGTCTGATGATTCCATCCGCCCGGGCCATCACTTCCCTCATATCCACTGGTGGGGTCTTCACTAAAGACCTGTGCATTTTTGTTCCAGGTATGACCCCCTCACGAAACGCCAGCGAAGCAGTATGAGAATCACATTCCTCAAGAGTGGACATTTCCTCCGTAAAACACCTCAAGTAGTCTTTAAGGCTTTCTCCGGTACTTTGCTTCGTGCTGAATAGGATCGTGATGTCCTTTCTTCTTTTTTGATTGCAAATGTACTGAGATATGAACATTTCACAGAGTTGGGTGAAACCGCCAATAGACCTTTGTTTCAGCTGTCTAAATCAAATCAAGGCCGATCCCGACAAACTTGAGGGGAACAACTTACATAACAGGGCCTCGTCATCTCCTTCGAGCACCATTTGTTGTTGGAAATGGTATATGTGTTCAATGGGGTCAGTCGTGCCCTCGAACAGCTTAAACTTGGGTTGGGTGAACTTAACTGGCTTCTTGGCTTTCAGGATGTCTTCCGTGAATGGCGATTTGCAGATTCCTTTCGCCGCCTCCAAAGCTAGTTCAGCAGGTGTTTGTGGCTTGTACCCTATGATAATCTTCTCGATTTGACTGCGCAAATCAGTGTCCTTCGCCCTTTTCGCCATTTTATGCGGGTCGAGATCTTTTTCTTGATCTTCTGTCGTGGCCCTGTCACAGACGCTCGAGTGTGTGCTGCTAGAGGAGTCTCCCTCAGAGATCTCATGTCTCTACTTCCTCTTGCCCTCTTTTGAGCCCTCTCGGCAAGCAATGTTTTGCGCCTTCTCCAAAGCTTTCTCCGCTACCTTTCTTGTTTCGCGCAATTCTTTCATGATTTCCCTCAACTGGATAACAGCAAGGCTTGGTTCCCCATCCTGGGCGTTGGACCTTGCGCTTCCGGGTCGAGGAGTGGACATCGCATTCCCCGGGATGGAGGTGTTTGGAGTTTCCTGTGCAGGTTCAGTCATATTTAGGATCAACTTTGCGAGATTCCCACAGAAGGCGCCAACTGTTGGAGCATAATTTCTTTCAAGAAGAAATACCTCCACAGGTTCTTGACTGAAGTCCGCACGCTTCCTTGGTTGAAAGAGAACTCCGGATTACGTTCTCGAAATCGAACGATGGAAAGGGGGTGAGTACCTGCAAAAGTCACTCCGACGCTCAAGTCAGTGTTTGTGTCACGTACTCTTAGTGTTCAGTTCAATTTCACGTACCTTTGCTGGAGGTCTAGCTGGGTTTTTATAGCACTCCGAGGTCATGGGTTTAGCCCCACTTCCCTAGCTTTGCGCATCCTGTCCTCCACTTCATGGTAATGGGATCAAACGAGCAATTTTTGTCTCCCTTGTTCCGCACTCCTCGGAGTGCTATAAAAACCCAGTGGCTGCTGGGGATGGGTTGTGAACTCAGTGGCTGCTAGGGTGTTTATAATATTTTTTAAGTTTCTTTTTTTTTTTTAACAATTCAAGTTAACAGTGTTATTTGGAGTTAAGTGATTGGACACATAGTAAGAAATTAGACAGGTGACATGGAGGGCAGAAAAACTTGCATGGCACGACTATGCCAAGGTAAGCATTCCACCTAAGTATCCCCAACCCAATTATCTTTCGACACATGTCAACCACTTAACACTTTAAAGAAAATTTAGTTAGACCAACAGTCAAGCCATTCTCTTCCCCACTGCAGCCACCGGCGTCGGCTTCAACATTGACCCCGCCATTCTCCGTCGTCCTTCCTCCGCGTCCCCATCCCCTCCTCCATCGTCGTTGGCATCATCTTCCTCTTCTCACCAGCTCTCTCACTCTCATCTCTCCCTCTCCTCTCTCTTCACATTGCCAACAATGGAGGTAGCGGCTTTGCCTGCATTTAAGAGCATCTACAATCATGCTCTCTATTTTTTGAAATTTATTTTTTTGGTGAAATAAGTGGGAAACACCCATAAATAATAAAAAAAAACCACATAGAATGCACTTTAGAAACACACCCAAAATCCATTTACTATATAAAAAATTGATTCAATTCGATTTGTTGCACAAAACAGAAACGGAACATAAGGTCTAAAGATGATTGAGAAGAGTACATGAATTGAAAACAAAAAGTTAAACAAACAAAGAAGAAAGACACTAAAACCGGTTTTGGGTTTAAAAACAGTTTTGGGACACTTGGGAACAATCCAATTCTAAGTCTCAAGCAATCAAGTTAACAAGTTCAATTCAAGTAAAAAGATTGATTCCCTCTAATGTATAATTTAGCCATGGTGTCTGGTCTAAACCTTGTATTCCTAATTCCCTAATCAGATCCTTGTTGTTGAACATAAATTAAGCATAGAAGAATGTTTTAAACAACAAAGCATGTATCGAATCTCTATTGTCGAATGTCCATACATACTCTTCCTATACATAGTTCAATTCGAATTAAGGCATATGGTGTCTACTATTAATTCCAACCAAGATAGCTAACATACAAGTTTTAATGGTGATCAATCATTCAAACAAGCATATTAACTTATAAGCATAATGAATAAGAATAAGAACCGTAATTGAAACTTGGAAATTAATCTAACTTGAAAACTTAAAATAAGAAATTACATGACAATAAAAAATAAAGTACAACTAAGAAAAACATAAAGGAAAATCTAGCAAAATGGTTTAATTACAACAATTGAGAACTTAAAAGTAAAACTAAGAGAATTTGAGGGAGAAAAGGGAGAGGAGCTCTAGAGAGATGTTTAAGAGCTCCCTCCCTTGGGGTGTGTTTGTAAGCTTGGAAAACCTCACTATTTATAGGCATAAGGGAAGAGAAAATCTTATTTGAGTATTGCCTCTACCTACAACACTCACTTCACCAACTTTACCTAACTTCCCCACCAAAAACAATTAGCTCATGCATAGGTCATGTATGACCAAGCAATGTTGTGAGCATCAGAACTTGGGCTTCCCAATTCCAAATGAAGACTTTGACCACACCAAATTAAATCCCAAAAAAGATCTTTCCAATGGACTAAGGCCCTATCCCCAATTCTCAATGAAAGCCACATCGAAAAAGTTGATACTCCTTGGCTGCACAGCTGCTAAACCGATTTTGACAGTGAATGCAATGCAGTCTGATTGTAGGCACGTTTTGGGCTCGTTTCTTCATTCATAAAATTCTGGAAAAATATGGATATTTAAGATATTTGTCTTATCTTTCCAACCATATGTATCCCACCGCAAGAAAAAATCGAAAAAGCCTTCAAATATCATTTGTGGCACTGTAATGCAGATGCTTCCGAATTTCACCTTAAGCTGCCATATGCTACCAAAACTTCCATAACTTCCTCTAAAAGACTCGGAATCATGAACCGTAAAATGCTCTAGACACTAGACTTCCACATATTAAAGCTTAATACACTGAAACCAAGATAAAAGAGGGTTAAAAGCACAAGTTTCGTCCAAAACCAATAGCAAAAGATAGGCTAGGATAGTACAAAATGATATGTAATTATGCACTGATTAGTGATCATATGGGCCAAATACTTCTGGCCTTAATAATGAAGAAATGGACAAAGGACGCAAGACATAGGAGTGAATTTGTAATCAAGTCGGATGATGTTCCTAATGAAACTGTTCAAATGGCTAGGTTTGGGTCATTAAGCGCCGATTTTAACAGGCTTTGTTTTTATGGGTCGTAGACAGAGAAGTCTGTTACAAGAGGCTAAAGGCTGAATTTGGGAGATTAAGTACTTTGGTTGAGAGATTGAAGGAGCAACATGAACAAACTAGTCTTAATCTAGAATTCCATAATAATATTGTAAGAGACCTCGTAGTTGTTAAGACAAAGGGGAAGCAATCAATGGGAACCAAAGGCAAAAAGGCCCAGCAATGCGGAGAGTGCAAGGGTACTGGTCACAACAAAAGAAACTGTCCAAATCGCATTGTTGATCAGAGATAAGCGGATAATTCGTTATACAAGTGACATGAGCGACCTTCTTTATAGTTTCAGACCACAAGATGATACAACAGTTGGGAATAGAACATTGCCTTCCTCCTTGAGTGCTAGACATGGGACTAAGAGTTGTCCCTTTCTTATAGAACCCCTAAATCGGGCTTCTCATATGACGAAGTGTCTAGTGGCTCCACTCATTACACCTTCGATGGTTTCATCTTTGAGACACCTGAGTATCATGTATTAGAATCACAATTTGATACGCAAGGCTCGCCACCGAGAGATCGTAATAAATTTTGGGTTCCATTCACCCCAATAAAATGACATGTATTGTAGTACTTCCACTATATATATGGCTTAGGTTTTATGTACGAAATATGCATTACAACCATATTGTTCATGTATTCCCCCAACTTTTGGCATGACTATTATCACTAGTGTTATTTTGTATCTATGTCAATGTTATATGTATGAGTTCTGATGCATTAATATTTATTTATTTTTTTCCAATATTTTCTTTTGATTTTGCATGATTAGAATGATTATATGTAATAAACTCCATTGTTTTTTATCTTTAGCTTAGGTGTTTAATTATGAAGATACATGGAAAATGAGAAAATCAAAAGGCAGAGGTCTGTTTGTCGGTATGATTTTGCAACATCAAATGGCAATTACACATTGTATGTTTGTCGCTTTCATTGGCAACAACAAGCTTACTATTTCCGACACCCAAAATGCTATAGGAAAAGGGTTTTCTCGCTATCGGAAATAGCTAATATTTGGCAGGGAAATGTTGGCACCACATTATTTCCAACGAATCTCATGCACATCGGACATAGTTGTGTTTTTTTCCGAGGGCATCTTCAAGTTGTCGAGAATTATGGGCTATTTCCGAGGGCAATAAGTGGTCGTCGAAATTAATTTTTCTTTTATCGAGGGTAATTAGTTGGCTTGAGGTGGCTATTATGTACTTCCAAGGGCAATCATTAGTTCTCGCAAGATGATGTATATTTGCAATGGGTCATAATTGCTATTGGAAATGATTGTCTATTACCGATGACATGTATTTGCTCTCATAAAAAGTTTAATGCTAAAATTTTCCACCATTTTTTTTAAATTTAGCGAAATCTAAGATTGTTGTTGTTATTAATATGATTAATATGATTATGATTACATGATATTATATTATGTATGTTTACTTTCTTTTTATTAGCAAAGGGCTTCAAAGTTCGGCTATTTTTTAACATTGGAGATATGAATACCATTAAGCAAGAGCTAGTTTGTGTTATATGTGCTTACTTTATGTTTGTTTTTTTGTACTACTTACTAAGTCAAACTTAAATGACGTATAAGTTTTCCATTTTAAAGAAATTATAGGTATGCATGTGTTATTTATTTATTTAAGACTGTGTAAAAAGCTTAGAAATTTAGTATTTCTAATCTATTTTGATTGATGTTTATAATAAATAGGATCTTTTCATATTTTCCTGTAGTTCAACTTAATACATGCTAAGTTTTACTTCAGTTTAACAATAGTGTTCTTTTGTCATGCATATATTGCAATAAAAATCACTATGTTGAGAAATTGTGAATATGGACATTCCTAAAATAAAGTATAATATGCTACAACATGGAAAGAGAACATGTAACACCCTGTCCCCAAAATCATTGTTCAATTCATTATTTATTTGTAAAATTTCAATTTTGACCCTAGGTAGGGGTATTTTCATCACTTTTTATTCCGGAAATATTTTGGAAATTTGAGTAATGCCATTTCGTAGAGCTCAACGATACGAGTCCTTAGACAGGCGACACACCCCATTCCGAGTTGTAACGGTGGAGAAAAGGTTTATAAACGAAAAGGACGTAATGGAAATTTTCAAAAACAAATTTTCGGCGTGCAGTACCGATCCTTTTCTTTTTCTCTCCTTTTTTTCTTCTTCTTCTCTCTCTCTCTCTCTCTCTCTCTCTCTCTCTCTCTCTCTCTCTCTCTCTCTCTCTCTCGTTTCTTTTGCAACAGTCACTGTTACAGTGACTGTTCGACTTCCAGATCACCAATCGACTCCATCATGCACCCGTTGGCCACGCCACCTTCAAGAAAAGTGTTCCTCTCTTCCTCCTCATCCTAGTGCAGCCCTTCTCCAACATAAACAACCCAGGAATTCTCCCATTCTTCCAAATTTTGACCGGTGGTTTTTTGAGCTTTTCTGGTGACTCCGGCCACTGTTTCTATCGAGTGAGGTATGGTTCTTCATTATTTTTCCGTCCTCTAGAGGTTTATGTAAGTGATTTGGATTGATTTTGGAGTTCTAGAAGTCAACCAAAACACCCAAGTTTGGCCGGCTGTTTGGGCCGTGTTTGGGGTTCCAAGACCAAAAATTGTTCCCCTTGTTAGTCTGATCATGTTGGTATAGGTCTTGATTGGAGTTTTGATAATTTTTCCGTTGCCGAAAATTTCTCAAGACACCCACCGTTGCCAACGGCAAGAAATTGTTCCCAAAGGCGGACCCAGGAATTTTTATAGGGGTAGGCTAAATAATTTATTTTAGAGGAGAATATTATAAGCCTTTTTTCTCTTGAAACAAAAATATAAATAAAATTTTATAAATCAAACAAAGTCACATTACAAGAAAATATAACACAAAGAGGTACAAAATATAAATAAATACCAAATTAAACACATTGTCCAACTTCACAAAAATATGTTCAATTGCAAAAAAATTGAAAGAGCTCACCTAGTGAAGTGGAACCCTTCTCTCTTTGAGTGTATCAAAATCTTTGATTATTGAATCTGAATCAATATCCACAGAAAGCTCTTCCTCAATGTAGACAATGAGGGAATCTGCGAGATACTCATCCTCCATTTTGTTGTGAAGTACAGTCTTAACATGTTTCATAGCTGAAAATGCTCGTTCTGTAGTCGCCGTAGAAACCAGAAGAGTTATTCTGGAATGCTCGACAAAGGCTATCTTTTGTACAACAAACTAAATTCATAGCAGTCAGAATATCATGAGATTTATTCTGCAATGCTCGACAAAGGCTATCAGTAAGTCCCATAATTTTTTCTAGCAAATTCAAGATAAATATGAACTCGTAAGATGTCATTGCTTTGAACGTACCATTCCATTGTGCTGTATATTTTATCAATTCAGTAAGTTCCTCAGGAATTGAAGTATCAACATTAGATGCAGAAGGTGTATCCTTTCTATCGTTACCACTTTTTTTGAAGAATGAATAAATAGTTTTTCCTCTCTTTGCTGGTCTATTATCATCATGTGACATGATATCCTAACAAGAAATACTAGACACCAAAAATCATATATGCTAATTAATAATTCAAGTTGCAAAAATAAAACATATTTCAACAATCTCCAAAAGTTTTCACCCAAACCCTAAATCATAAAAACTTAACAACACCAATTAAAATTGGAAATTGAATATATAAAAAAAGAGAAAAACTTACGAAGATTGAAGAACCCACTAAAGATAGGTTGGTACAATTTTTTTAGAGAATGAGAGCTTTTTCCTCTAGGCTCTCAAGGTTCAAATATGGCGTTTTGGGGGATAGAAGAAATTTTTTGATATTTGCTCTCTGCGGGTGTAGCCCAATATCAGTACGATTAGAATAGCTCAAGTTGGTAGAGCCTTAGCCTGAGTTTTGCTTCTAATCAAATTTATATAGGTTTGGATTGATGTTTATTATTTCCTATATGCTTCACGAGTAGGCTTATTTTAAATAGAGGACTGAGCTATTATTTACTTTACTTGAATTGGGCTATTTTTAGTTTATTATATTTATTTAATGCGGTGGGCTAATATTTATTGGAGTAGGAATAAGCTTATAAAATTTAAACCATATTTAATATTACTCCAGCTTAGGCATAAATCCGTCCTTGATTGTTCCCCTTGTTAATCTGAACGTGTTGGTATATGTCTTGGCAGGAGTTGTTGATATTAATATGTTTACCCAAGAAATTTATTGCATGGTGTTTTGGCATTATTTTTTAAAATGGAGCGGTTTATTTATGTTGAATATAAATTATATATTCCTCATGATCAGTTTCACAAGCCTATTTTGTTTTGTTTTTATTTTTTTACACTTTGCCTATTTTGTTAATAGGTTGAAGTTTTTGTTATTTTGGTTAGATTTTACTTATTCTATTAATTGGTTAAAGTATTTATTAACCTTTGTGTCTTTAGTTTTTTTAAATATAATTGTTGTTATATTTTGCTTAATTAAAATAATGGGTTAAACACAGGAAGGAATGGGGAGGGAGCGCTTGGCCAACAACAAGGCAACTTCCCAGACATGTTGCAAACTCAAGGGTAACACAACTACTAGGGTGCCCTCTTAGAAAAAAGCAAAGAGAAACAACATCAGTTCTATTGTAACCACTGAGCAAGGGCACAGTTCCCGACCAAAACACAAAAGCCCTACGAATCACCCATTGCTCGGGGTGAGACGATACATACACAAGGCCCATAGTGCATCTGATCCTTTGCTACACGTCAAAGTCACTGACCATTTATCATACAAGGTAGATATTGGTAATTATTGTCAGCTCATTTGATTAATTTTTATTTTTATGTTTTGTTTTGTAAGCATAATTTTGTTTTTATGTTCAATTAATCCAGTTGCGTGCTAAGTAAATCCTTCACAATTTGATTGATTGTTGGCACTATGTTTAGTTTTTCTCAACTTGTTTTTGTTTATTCCACTTATGCAATTAGATTTCACATACTGCATTACCTACTTTCTGTCAGCCAATTGGATATTTGTAATTCCAATTGCATTTCAATTTTGCTGAGTATGCATAATTTTGTTTTAATGTTCCATTAATCCAGGTGCGTGCTAAGTAAGTAAATCATCGACAATTTGATTGAGTGTTGAGAGTATGTTTAGTTTTTCTCAACTTGTTTTTGTGCATTCCACTTATGCAATTAGATTTGACATATTCAATTACCGCATTCTGCCTGTCAATTGGATGTTTGTAAATCCAATTGCATTTTAAGTTTTCAGAATATGTTGCGTGGAAAATGTTTTTGTGACTAATTCAATATTGGGCTTTTTAGATGTAGGGTTCAATTTTGTTAAGATATAATGGATGTAGGACATCAATATTAACTCCTCAATAAAAGTCCTCCAAGCCAACGCGTGGATAGATAAGCAATTGATTTGTCTTTCCTTTTTAACATATTTACTTCCAGTACCATTAAATAGACAAGGAAAACAAAGCAACACATCCCAGCAATCATGGCGACTCTTACAATCTTGCTCATTCTCATTCTCTGTAGATTTCTTACATTATTAATGAAGATTTTTTTTTTTGTATACAAATTATAGGAACCTGGTGGAAAACACCTACCTGTAGTCTAGGTAGCATTACCATAGTAAGCTTAAAACCTCAAAAAATGTCCTCCTTGCAAGAATTGATCTCCGAAGAAAGACTTGAACTTGGAAAAAAAAGTACCCAAAAAGCCAAAAACAAGTGAAACACAGAGAAAGACTTGGACCAGATTAATCTATAGCTCTGCTACCTATACACATATGCCATGATCGAAAAAGTTAAGATTTTTCCAACCACAGGGCTCAGAATCCTCTCATGAGAAAAGATTCGTCATAAACACCTACCTAGCATTTTCGTATTATACCTATAACAAGTATTTTCTACCCACATAAATACCTATATAAAATACTTACCTAGGGCCGAGATGAGTCATATTATACCAATAGCATAGGTGTATCTCATTATACCTGCCGAATAGGTAGCTGATTCATATTGTACCTATACCATGGATGAGTTATATTGTACCTCTGTAGAATGAGATACATGTTGAATAGGTAGCTCATATTATAATTATACAACATAAAATTCATATGTACGTACCAATACGAAATATTAGTCAAGGTAAAGGTAGGACGAGATACCTGTCGAATAGATAGCTGAGAGAAGCAAGAAATCAGTTGATTGGGATGGAAGAAGCATGATTGTAGGTAAAAAACGTGATTTTTGGGATATGTCTGCTGTATTTGCCTTTTCTATTTAATGCCAAACATTGTAAATGGCTAATTATTATCACATAAATAACTATTACCTGATTCAAGTCATAAGGGAAATATTGGCACAAAAAATAATTTTATAAATTGAAAACTAAAAAGATTACATCAGATAATATTAAAAAAGGAATGTAATCCTATGTGGAAAAAAAGTAAAGGATTTGGATTAAAGTCACCAAATATGAGGATTAAACTCAACTCCTCAATGCGAATTTGGATCTATATCAACTTTTTTATTCAATTTTTGACACTTACAGAATTCTGGTTGCCACATTAGGGGATGCAGATATGACAAATTTTGTGGTTTATGGTTTCAAAATTATTTGCCTAGTCCAGTGAAGGATAAAGTCAAAGCAGCGGGGTTTTCATTAGTTCCCAAATTTACTTGCATGAAAGGGAAGGAGAGGCAAACACCTCATTACGGCATTGGTGGAGCGTTGGTGGGACAGTACCTATACATTCCATCTGGATGAGGTCAAGGAGCTTAAAATGACCCCGAAGGACTTTAGTGCGATCACAGGTTTACCCGTTTGTGGGAAACCTTCAAAATATGACATGGAGGCCTACAAAAACACTAAAGAGATAGTGAGGCTATTCGGGAACCCCATTGCAAGTATAATTAATACCAAGATAAAATACAAGGACATTGTGGATAAGTATAAGGAATGGAAGCCGCAAACCGTTGTACGAGAAGACCAGTTAACTTGTGTCTTCATTCTCGCATTGATCGGCAGAACTATATGCAATGATAAGAGCGACTCTGTTTATCTTTACTACATGCCCAGCCTGGCTAAAGTCGATGAGATTAAATAGTACAATTGGTGCGGGGCTAGGTTGTCATGCTTGTATCTGTTGATGGATGCTATTTCCAGAAGGATGCACTTACCTATAGTACAAACATGTTATGTGTAAACAAAGTTAATATATTACCTTAGTTTCGATTTGAATATTGTAATCGCGTAGAAATGACCTCAAACTTACATATTTCACATCCTCCGGGAGTGGAAGGCCTGTGCTAGACTTGCCTATTGGGATATCCAATACTTCACAATCATCTGCGTCCCCCCATCTCACCACTTAAATAGTCCATGGTGGAATTTTAGTTTCACTAGCTTCAACGCTCGGACTAACAAAACACACACCATTTTCCACAGTCTGCATAGTGATGTGACATGAATTAAATTTTGTTTTGCATAATCTAACTATATTGTGAAGAACCATTATCAACAGTAAAACTTACATTCACGGCTACACTTGGATAATTCTTATACCTCACATACTCATTTTGAAACACTCGATAATCAGTGGATTCAACAAACCACTCCTTTGCCTTAAATCCCTTAAATGATGCTTTGGTTTTATTGTCCATGGCATACACTTTCATTTCTTTGAGTATGGTTCGACGGGGTATTTTTGGGATCCGCTGATCTAGTGTACCTAGGCTTTGCACGGGTAATCTTTCCCCTAAATACCAGGCATACCCGGCTGGTCCTTCGAGTAGAATTCTTTGTTTTGTAGCTAGAATGCTACTTTGCACATAATGCTGTAGGGTTGTATCATCAGTTCCCCATGGATGCCAATTGACTTGATCAGTAGTGATATATCTCATAGTTATCCTAAACTACTCCAAGTTGTGGGATGTTTCCCACACATCCGGGCCACCCAACCACCGTAAGGCGCACGACCATTGACTAATGGTTGACTTAAAGCAAGTGGCTTCAAGTACTCGCACACCCATACCTATAAACAAAAAACGTACCACTATTAGTTATGACAACCAAAATACCAAATCGCAAGGAATTATAATAATCATTTAGTTTGTCAACATAAAATTATTCACCTCCTAAGCCCTCCAATATCCTCGTGAGCTTCACACTATCCTTCTAGAAATAGCATCCATCGACAGATACAAACATGATAACCCAGCCCCGCCCCAATTGTACTCTTTAATCTCATCAACTTAGCCCAACCTGGGCATGTAGTATAGATAAACAGAGTTGCTCGTATCATTGCATATAGTGCTATTGATCAATGCGAGAATGAAGACACGAGTTAACTGGTCTTCGTGTACAGTGGTTTGCGGCTTCCATTCCTTATACTTGTCCACAACGTCCTTGTATTTTTATCTTGGTATTAATTATGCTTGCAATGGGGTTCCTAAATAGCCTCACAACGTCCTTAGTGTTTTTGTGGGCCTCTATGTCATATTTTAAAGGCTTCCCATAAACGGTTAAACCCGTGATCACACTAAAGTCCATCGGGGTCATTGTAAGTTCCTGATCTCATCTAGATGGAACGTATATGTACTGTCCGACCAACGCTCCGCCAATGCCGTAATAAGGTGTTTGCCTCTCATTCCCTTCTTGCAAGTAAATTTGCAAACTAATGAAAACCATGCTGCTTTGACTTTATCCTTTATTGGACCAGGCAAATGATTTTGAAACCATAAACCACAGAGTTTGTCATTTCCGCATCCCTTAATGTGGCTATCTGAATTCTGCAAGTGTCAAAAATTGAATTAGTCACAAGAACACTTTCCATGCAACATATTCTGAAAACTTAAAATGCAATTGGATTTACAAAAATCCAATTGGCAGACAGAAAGGCGGCAATTGAATATGTCAAATCTAATTGCATAAGTGGAATGCACAAAAACAAGTTGAGAAAACTAAACTTACTCCCAACACTAAATCAAATTTTCAAGGATTTACTTACTTAGCATGCACTTGGATTAATGGAACATAAAAACAAAATTATGCATACTCGGCAAACTTAAAATGTAATTGGATTTACAAATATCCAATTGGTAGACAGAAAACAGGTAATTGAATATGTAAAATCTAATTGCTTAAGTGGAATGCACAAAAACAAGTTGAGAAAAACTAAACATAGTACCAACAATCAATCAAATTGCCAAGTATTTACTTAGCACACAGCTGAATTAATTGAACATAAAAAACAAAATGATGCTTACAAAACAAAACATAAAAATAAAAATTAATCAAATGAGCTGACAATAATTACCAATATCTACCTTGTAAGATAAATGGTCAGTGACTTTGACATGTAGCATGGGATCAGATGCGCTGTGGTTCTTGTGTATGTATCGTCTCGCCCGCAACAATGGGTGATCCGCAGGGATTTTGTGTTTTGGTCGGGAACCGTGCCCTTGCTTAGTGGTTACAATAGAACTGATGTTGTTTCCCTTTGCTTTTTTCTGAGGGGGCACCCCAGTAGTCGTCTTACCCTTGCGTTTGCAACATGTCTAGGAAGTTGCCTTGTTGTTTGCCAAGCGCTCCCTCCCCATACCCTCCTGTGTTTAACCAATTATTTTAATTAAGCAAAACTATATTAATATATATAACAACAATTATATTAAGAAAAACTAAAGACACAAAGGTTAATAAATACTTTAACCAATTAATAGAATAAGTAAAATCTAACCAAAATAACAAAAACCTCAATTTATTAATAGAATAGGCAAAATGTAAAAAATAAAAACAAAACAAAATAGGCTTGTGAAACTGATCATGAGGAATATATAATTTATATTCAACATAAATAACCCCCTCCGTTTTAGAAAATAATGTCAAAGCACCATGCAATAGATTTCTTGGGTAAACGTACAGAAATATCAAGAACTCCGGGCAAGACCTAACCAACACATTCATACTAACAAGGGGAACAATTTCCTGCCTTTGGCAATGGTGGGTGTCTTGAGAAATTTCCGCCGACGGAAAAATTATCAAAACTCCAGTCAAGACCTATACCAACATGATCAGACTAAGGCCTAGTTTGGGATTGCTGTCACTTTTAAAAAAAGTTGCTTCTGCTGTGCTTTAAAAATAATTAGCTGTAAAGTAAAGCAGCTCCATGTTTGGTAAACAATATTTTTAAAGTGCTGTTAGTACAAAAAGCAGTGTAAAAAACGTTTGGTAAATTTTAATATAAAATTGTTATAACTGTGAATAATGACTAAAATAGACATGATGTTAAAAGTGTTATGTACTAATCATGTGGTGCTAGTGGTAGTGATGGAGTGGAGGTGGTGGTGGTGATGAAGGTGGAGTTGGTGGTGGTGGTGGTGGTGGTAGAGGAGATGGTGGTGGTGGAGGTGGTGGTGGTGATGTTCGTTGTGGAGGTGGTGGTGGATTTGGAGGTCTTGGAGGACACATCATCACTTATGGTAAAAACGACTAAAATAGCCCTGCCACATCATCAAAACTGACAAAGTTATTAATGGAGATAATGGCAAGGGGTAAAGTGGAACATGAAATCACTGTCAAGGGGGTTAAGTGGGCCATTTTAACTTGGGGGGGGGGGTAAAGTGAGATTTGACCGAAGTTTCAAGGGGCACTACAGTAAATAAGCCTATTCATAACAATAACAATCTTAGATTTCGGTAAATTTTAAAAAATGGTGGAAAATTGTAGCATTAAACTTTTTATGAGAGCAAATACATATCATCGGTTATAGACAGTCATTTTCGACAGCAATTATGACCCCTCGCAAATATACATCATCTTGCAAGAACTAATGATTGCCCTTGGAAGTACATAATAGCCACCTCAAGCCAACTAATTACCCTTGATAAAAGAAAAATTAATTTCGACGACCACTTATTGCCCTCAGAAATAGGCTATAATTTTCAACAACGTGAAGATGCCCTTGGAAAATACACAACTATTTCCGATGTGCATGAGATTCTTCGAAAATAAATGTGGCGCCAACATTTCCCGCCAAATATTAGCTATTTCCAAGAGCATTTTGGGTGTCGGAAATAGTAAGCATGTCATTGCCAATGCAAGCAACAGACAGACAATGTTTAATTGCCATTTGATGTTGCAAAATCATACCAACAAACAGACCTCTGCCATTTGATTTTTCTCATTTTCCATTTATCTTCATAATTAAGCACCTAAGCTTAAGATAAAAAACAATGGAATTTATTGCATCTAATCATTCTAATCATACAAAATCATAAGAAAATATCATGAAAAAGATATATAAATATTAATGTATCAGAACTCATACATATAACATTACCATAGGTACAAAATAACAACAATTATAAGTGTCATGCCAAAAGTTGGGGGAATACATGAACAATATGGTTGTAATGCATATTTTGTACATAAAACCTAAACCATATATATAGTGGAAGTACTACAATACATGTCATTTTATTGGGATGAATAGAACCCAAAATCTATTACAATCTCTAGGTGGCGAGCCTTGCATGTCAAATTTTGATTCTGATACACTATACTCGAGTGTCTCAAAGGTGAAACCATCGAAGGTGTAACTAGTGGAGCCACTAGACACTTAGCCATATGAGAAGGGGACAATGTCTTAGTCCCATGACTGGCACTCAAGGAGGAAGGCAATGTTCTATTCTCAATAGTTGTATCATCTTGTGGTCCAAAACTAGAAAGAAAGTCGCTCCTGTCACTTTTATAACTCCTTTTCTGCTTACCTCTATCATCAACAATGCAATTTGGACAGTTTCTTTTATTGTGACCAGTACCTTTGCACTCTCCGTATTGTGAGGCCTTTTTGCCTTTGCTTCCCGTTGTTTGCTTCCACTTTGTCTTAACAACTATGAGATTTCTTACAACATTATTATGGCATCCTAGATTAAGACTAGTTTGTTTACGTTTCTCCTTCAATCTCTCAACCAAAGTACTGAATCTCCCAAATTTAGCCTTTAGCCTCTTGTAACCGACTTCTGTCTGCGACCCATAAAAACAAAGCTTCTTAAAATCAGCGCTTAATGCCCCAAACCTAGCCATTTGAATAGTTTTGTTAGGAACATCCTTCGACTTGATTACAAATTCACACCCGCGTCTTGCATCCTTTGTCCCTCTCTTCATTATTAAGGCCGAAAGTATTTGATCCATATGATCACATTTCATAACTCCAAACATATGACAACACGGAATTCCATCGGATTCAAATAATTTGCATGAACACTGAAGATATTGATCTTTCCGATAGTACACTACAGCCCA
This sequence comes from Prunus kanzakura, assembly GCA_020521455.1. Lineage (NCBI taxonomy): Eukaryota > Viridiplantae > Streptophyta > Magnoliopsida > Rosales > Rosaceae > Prunus > Prunus kanzakura. The sequence goes on along the minus strand of BPUM01000279.1, from coordinate 7,255 downwards.
GTTCTCATCGGGTCTTCCAAATTTGGAAAATTTGTAAACACAAGGATCGTCATTGTTTCTTACGGGTTGCACGAGAATTAACTTTGCCTCCTTATTTATCTCATTTCTTATCAACTTGTAAATGTCGTGAGTGAAAATTAGAAGCTGCATGTTCCTCTAGAGATCGAAGGTGCGTAAGAATGAGTGGGTGTGAATTATTCGAATCAAAGTCATCCTTCACATTATCATTATTCAACATCAATTAGGATCTTTCAATCCGCGTAATACACTCTACTAACTTCATGCCTCTACCAATTCCATCCTTCAAGTTCTTATGCATACCCTCAACACGTTGTGTGGTGGTATTTCCACAAAAGAAATGCCCCGAGCAATACGCTTCAGCCCATCATTTTCATTTACGGTACATCATCTCGATCCAATCACCTTTTAAATCATAGGTATCTATCATATGTTGCTAATGTTGTTCGAACGCCACTAGTGTCAAACCACCATGCACACAATACCTAAACTCCCTTTCAATTTATGGGTTATTCACATTGGAGTTCACATTCCTCATGATGCGCCATGAACATAAACGATTATTTGCGTCGGGAAAAACTTCATCAATCGCTACGTACATTGCCTCATCCTCGTCCGTGACAGTAGATACAAGCTTTTTATCCTTCATAGAAGTCAAAAAAGTTCTGAGTACCCAACGATATGTAGCAGCAGTCTCATCAACAAGAAATGCACAACCAAAAACTGTAGTTGCATTATGGTTGTTTACACCAACAAATGCCACTAAAGGCTTTTCATATACGTTGGTCTTATATGTGCTATCAAATATCAATACATCCCCAAAGCAACAAAAATTGTGTAGAGATTAAGAATCTCTCCAAAACAAATTTGCAAACACCACTTGGCATTCATGTAGCTTATTGTTGTTTGTGCATCACCATCCAATACTACTTGTCGACGCTCGAAATCCAACCTGTTATATAAATCCTTACTAGTGAACCCCACTTTCATATATCCGCCTGCTTGGTCAACCATATACTCGTATGCCCGACTGATTTTAGTAGAGGCTTTTCTCATAGAAATAGATTGTGCAATGTCAGATTCCGTAACACACCGGTGGAAAAGAATAAAAGGCACCTCACGTGAGTGAGCAAGTCAGTGGTTATGCTCCTTTACAAATTTATTTACAATATAAGCATCCCTTTTAGGACAATACTTTACAGCAAATGCAGTGCGACAATTCTCTCTAGTCTCTTTCCTTGGTGTGCAAACCATATCCTCTCTATTCGTCCATTTCTTTGATCTACTCCCTTCTTTCAAGCACACCCATTGTCTGCCTATCACAACTCCACCCTCGCTACGTCTCAAATGTCTTATTATTATACTAAAACCAATTGTAAGACCATAGTTCTCGTAAAATCTTTATGTTTCCTCAAATTTTGCAAACTCCCTCCCCTCTAAATCAGCAATGCTCATAGTTCTCATAAAATCTTTCTGTCATCCAAATACCGCAAAGACGTGACATTTTCTGTTTCTTCTAGTGACTCAGCCTCCGCAAAATAACCTTCATTGTTAGGTACGGAGCTTTGACTCTGATTTCCATTATTTTTTCTTGCTTATGCATCCATTTCCTGAAAATAGGGAACATGTCTTTCATGGTTTAATTAATATGAAAATAAATGGATACACATCAATTGCATTTAGTAGAAGTATAAACATACAATTAATTATGAAAGATTTGTCATTAATAAGATATTCTACGTTTCATAATTGCACACAGATAATGGCAATAGCGCGACTAGAATGCAAATGAGACTATTATGTTTGTCAATTGCCAGACTAATAATGCAATTCGAACTACCTGTTTGTCAATTTCAAAACTTACAATGCAATTCGAACTACCTGTTTATCAATTGCATCCACAAATCACATATTTTATTTACATTCTGAAAATTGAAACAAACTAATTGCAAAATCGGACTAAACAATTGGTAATTGGATTAAAAAATGACATATCAAAGTACCTCTTGCATTTCTATTACCAAAATGCCAGGCTACAAATATCATGACATTTTCATTACACTAATTGTAATAACAGACTACTCAACTGGCAATTGCATTATGAAAATGCAAAAGCTTGCCAATTGCATGCCAAGTACGTACACCACTTGCAACAAAAACCCTTACAATTGGTAATTTCACGCCTAAACATTATACTAGACTTCAGTATAATACAACAATTCCGATGAAGACGAACTCAATGTCAAAGCTCAGAATATCATTGCAATTAAGAAATTCTATCCAATGCTTTTGGAATGAGACAAAATTTTCAACAACACTGTCCAACATCAAAGAAGAAAAAGATATTGAGATTAATCAAATTGGATTTCTTGTATGTAAAAAAACTCAAATTACAGTGGGTTTCTTTTTAGCAAAACAAAAACCCATTAACCCTCAAAACAAATTGGCATTTTTTTTGTACTCATAGTGACTTCAAGATCGACAAATTGATATCCACCAGTTGCCGTTGTTCGAACCAAGAAGCTCAATTGAAGAAGCAAGAGTAACAATGGAACAAAGACTGTGAGTGCCAAGAAGAAGAAGAGAGAGAAGTCGCATGAGGAGCCTTCTTTCTTTTCTTTTGTTCAGATTTTTTTTATTTTTTATTATTGTTTTGGTTTCGTTTTACCTGGAGCTACCCATTTAACTGGTCATTCACTATCAATGGTGTAGATTACCCCACATACCACAACAGCTCATCCAATGGCCCATATAATTGACGCATCCATGCACTTGATCCGTGGTAGAATTTTCGAGGATTTGTATTTTGCAGGAATTCTCCAATGCAAGATTGTACTGATTACTATTGGCTCTGAATTAATGAGATCCAACGGCTTGTAGGATTTTAGCTTCCCCAAGCAATTTTTTTTCCTATTTTTTTGTCAAAGTTGGAAGGAAAGGGGGTAAACTAGGGATGGTATAAATCCCAGCCGGGCCATATCCCCATCAGGTCCTTGTCCTTAATAGCGGGAGATTTTGTTGGAAAATCGGGGTCAGGTATGGGGACTCCCAATTTTTTATTCCCATCTCCATACCCAACTTGATAAATAATATATTTATTTTTAATTAATATGTAATATAATATAGCCATATATAATTATGATATAATATAATTAATAATTATATAATATAATAATTATTTAGTTTTGTCAAATTGAATTGAGATTATTTTGAGTTATTCTGTTGAATTTTATAATTCAATTGAATATAATTGCGTTGAATGATAATTTGAGCTGAAATCCAAATGATATAATGTAGGATAAATATTTTTTTTTAATAAAAACCAGAGAATTTGGGGTGAGTTTAGGAGGTAGCCCTCGACGAAGAACAAGAACGGAAATGGTATTTCCATACCTGATCGAGAACCAGGCCGTTGCAATCCCTAGGAAAACTCATACTTCAATCCTTTCAATTTCGATAATGAGTTTCTATGGATAAAGACTTTATGTATATAAAAATAAAATACAAAGTTAGTTATATACCCAATCTTAGACATAGTATTATAAAGAAACACTATACCATTTAAAAATTATAAATACACCAAAAAAAATTAATCCAAAAATCGACAATTGTACATTTTTTTTAAATTTAATTAATAAGATAAAATGCCTTTATTACCCTTTTAACATAAAATTGGAATTCTAATCCCTTTATCTAGCATTGAAGCCAGAGTAGAACTTATTTCACAAGCTCCAGTCTCTCATCTTCATCTTCGACCCCAATTTTTAGTTTTTGTTCTTCCATTTCTTGTTTTGAAATCATCTTTCTCTTTAGACTTTTTGGATTGTGCGGATGTCTGTCTCCTCACCATTGCTGGCTCTGACACTTTTTCAAGGGACCAAGCCTCAGCTCGCCAAATCGGATCATCTCGATCTCTCCAAGTTCATTCTCCTATACTTTGTTCTTCATCTTTTTGTTTTTGCTCGTAGATTTGTGGACAAAGGTATGAAATTGAGATTTTGGTGGAATTTTACAGTGATATCAAAGGAACCTTGATCTCGATCTCCACAAGTTGTCTCGGCATAAACGATAGCCAAGGACCTCATCAGTTGTTCCAGAGTACTGCACAACACCAGCCGTTCATCTTCTTCAGTTGTGGAGGAAGACGGGGATTTCGCCATGTTGTCGTCGTCGTCGTTTGGTTTGGACTCAGGATTTTTGATCTTTTGCTTCAATTATATGTTTCTCTTCAGATTTTTGTTGATTTGAGGAATGTATTTTAAGCTTTAATGATCGATTTATCTTTTGTTACTATTTAGGTTATGGATCTCATTTTTGTTTAACAATGTACTTCTATAACAGAGTATTAACAAAATAGTTCTATGACAGAGTATTAACAGTGTACTTCTATGACATAGTAGTATTAACAAGATAGTTCTATGAAATAGTATTAACAATGTACTTCTATGAAGAGCCCGTGCTTGGTTTTCACAAAAAAAAAAATTATAAATTGTTTGGGATTTTTTTTTTAGAATATGGGCTGGGCTTGTTTTGAGTTTTGCTTTTTTGTTGAGTTTTTTGTATTGGGCTTTTTTAAAATTAATCAGTGGCAATCATGTAATTTTTAGAAACTTCAACACCCAGTTCTTATGTAGTGATTGGGGTTTGGGTATGTTTCTAAAGTGCATTCCATGTGAGGATTTTTAATATAATTTCAGTACCTATTTTGGGTATAATAGCGAAGCTCCCAAAAGAAAAAGGGGAGCCATTTTTTGCTGTTCCTTTTGTAGTCCATCTTCATCTACAGTGTTCTTCATCTTCAGCTGAGGGCTGGCAGGCTAGCCCAGCCCACTTCAAGGCCCAAGCTGATGGTGATTTTAGAATAAAAACTCAGGGCCCGAGCTTTGATTGTAGAAAAAAAACATTTACAACTTGTTTGTATGGTTTTTTTTTTTGATACATTAGAGAGAATTGTCAGGGCTTATTAAATCATTTCCTTTGATCTCCTGATGAATTGTCTGAGCTTGGTAGGGAAATAATAGTTGGGTTGCTACTGAGAATTAGGTGTTATGGATGAACAAGCTATGAGCAAATATCAAGGAAGAAGAGGCTATGGTGTTAATCCACTCTCTGTCATGGATTTCTTTCTCTGCTTATACTGGTTTTTAGCGCAGAGCTCTGTTTTCAAAAGCCATGCACCTCTGGATTATGTATTCCATGTGATCACCTTAACGGAAAAATGGATGGAATCTATCAGAGGCACATTGCTACCGGTCGCAGAGTCTCTGTGAAATTGCTAAAACTTTTTCCTTGGTGGTATTTGCGCACAACCCCTATACTCCGAAAAATCCATTTAAAAAATACCTAAAGAGGAACCACCAGAAATGAATATCAATACCAAAATACTAATCAACTTACACCGCGGTAACATATAGATTAATTCTTTTAACGAGGGAAATCAAATATGAGATGGATTTAGAATTACATAATAGGCATAACATCTCTAATTCAAACACAGCAACATATATATTAGCATGTTGGTTACAAAACAGTAATTAGTGTTGCGATCAAACTGGCACTGAAACTGCTAAATACTTTTTTCTTTCTTTCTAAACCACCTTATGAAACTAAGAATCCTTAACAGCTGTCTTGTTTTCATTAATGAATGTTCCCACTGACTTGAACCATCGCATAAGATTACGATGATCCTTAACGTATAGCCAAGCTCGAAGAAATGGAAAGAGACTATCACCCACGCCCCGCTCTTCTATGTAGTTGTGAAATGCATCCCTTATCTTTTCATCGAGATCTCTGCCAATTGGAGGACAATTCAAGCCATATATACATCAGTTTCGTATGCATAAATCAGAGCACATTACAGATTTAATTTCTAAAGAGCCAAAAAGATTTACAAAACAGAAGGTGAGATATTTCAGTGACTCAAGCACATTAAGGAGCAGCACTGAGGGATGAATCATTCCAAGAAAACGCATGTGACAGTATGATGACTCGAGAACAACAGTACACAAAATAAATTAGACATTGTTAAGAGTAATGTGGTGGTATAATGTAAGCTTAGAATCGTTAGATAACATTTTACCATGAAAGAAGCTGCCAAACATATAACTCTTAAGGATAATCTAAACTTTAGCTGTATACCTTTCCACAAGAATGACAACCTCAGAAAACAAACTCTCCAGTCTCAAAAATATAGTCACTGTTGAGCTAGAGATGTTTTCAAGACCGGCAATCTCAATGTATTAATAACAAAAATCCACACACTTTATTCAGTGAAGAACACTGAGATCAATGATGTAATAACATCCTCTTCTCTTCCTTTCTTTTTAATTCTATTTCCTTCTTCCTGTGTATCTACATAATTTTTAGTCTATATGATAGCCAAAAGTACATAGGTTTTTATCAAATAGATACTACATTGGGGCCAAAAGATTGGCTTTTCAGTTAAATGGGAATAAAGGAGATTAGATTCAACGGCAGAACAACAATGATACATGCCCAGTGTGGGAAGCATATCTGTATTTCAGAAACAAGCATTGCCTCCGAGACCCACAAGCTGATGCCATTTATAATGGCAGCTTTAACAAAACATAACAAAAGAAACAACTTTAAGTAAACTCATTGGAAAGTAGCACCATCTGGTTCACCCCCACTAGGAACTGAAACCTTTTCTGTAAATATTTGCTTGCATAAATTTCCACATATTTAAGTATCGGTCCAATTTGCCGTCCTATTAGACAGTTACCACATGATTTTTTAATTTTTTTTTTAGAATGAGAGTTACTACATAATTGAATCCTTTTTCATAACATAATACACGATTCATGCTTTTAAAATTTAAGGCAGATCGACCCTACTAAAAAGAAGAAGAAGAAAAATCCTAGGCCACAAATGAAGTTTGTTATACTCTTACAATCTTGCTCCTAGTTCCATATTATGCCCAGTGCAAAGATGCAAAATCAAAGATTAATTAATCCACCGCCATGAAAACTAAACATGCAAACAAATGTATACGCTTTCAATTTCTCACTGAAATATCACAAATATGATTCACTCTATAAAAATCTCTTTTCCAAATTTTCTAGCAAAAGAACATTATGTTGAAGATTACCACAACACAATAGTAGCTCTTCTCACTTTTCAAAGGCTAATTACCAGGTTTGGTCTTCTGCAAATGCAACCACAAACACTAATACCAAATTGCCAAAATTGAACAAGAAGAGGAAGATGGCTTACTCAA